>JACXGM010001359.1:0-55739 GCA_016801145.1 Umbra pygmaea
TGCAAGATAGCACCAGGGAACGTTTGCGCCGGAACACACCTCTTCTTTTCGCTGAACCGCCCAACGAACGCAAGTTTATTCCCTAATTTACCGACGCGCGTCTGTGGAGGGAAAAGTCCCAGATGCGTCGGGTGTAAGATAGGAATGATACATGCGTTTGTGTAAAAAGTCAATTGCGCTGTGTGTAAGATAGGGCCCCAAATGTTATAGTACCACAACCTAATAACTGATTTGATATAATTTCCAATGACCAATAAGTGGACTAATGATAATCTTGACAAAATAAGGCATAAACGGTTTTTCATATGCTGAACTTAACAAAAGAGCTAGCTAGCACTGGTGATTTTTCATCAATGCTCTGAATCTGTTGACTCTGTTGTAATATCATAGTCATGTAACACATCTATACATTCATTGCTAATATGTGTTTTGTGAGGCAAACAGGTATCATCAATATTCAATAGTTTTAAAAATCAACCTATTCCTGATATTTGGCTGACTACCAGTAGCTGGCAAGAGGCTTGTTTGGTAATGTTGGCTTATTTTAATATATTATTATGGCTTGAGCCAGTAGTGACTACCTGTGTGGCTACCACGGCAGCCATTTTGTGTAGAATGCTCACCACACATCAGCTATTAGGTAGAGAGGTGAGTAGTTATATATGCCATTTAGGAAGGAGGGGGATTATTAGGTGGGCATGATTGATATGTATCCTGTTGGGAATTTAGCCAAGACACCAGGGTTGACACCCCTACTCTTGGATAAGTGCTCTGAGCTTTTTCTAATGAGCACAGAAAACCAGTACATTCATTAAATGTCCCATCCGAAAGACAGCAACTTACACAGTGAAGATGTCCCTGTCAATGCCCTGGGGCATTGCAAATGCCCTTGAGACCATAGGGAGGATTGCCCCCTACTGGCTCTCTAACACCATTTCCAGCAGCATTGGTCTCCCAACCAGGGACCGACCAGGCCCCAACCTGCTTTGCATTCAAACCAAGCAGTGGAATATAGGGTGCTATGCTGCTGACATTTTTGTAATGGCGATTGGTGGTGTTACACTATATCTGAGACAGTGAGGTTATTTTGGATTAGGTGACATCACCTTTTGAAAGCAGTGTGGTTTAGATGAGCTAGTCACCAGGTTTAAAGGGAACATTGAAAACAATCTATGATTTGTCTATATTCCATTATCATGGGCAGTGGTTACATTGGGCTGGAGCTCTCCGGGGCTCACCTCCGGCACATAGGCATGCTCGGATGTGCTTGCTTGCAGTCAGTTGCCTACTGGAAATATGTCATAAAATTTGATGAAAGTGATGCTTTTGAAAACAAGATACTGCTGACAATAAATGAAAGATTTTTTAAATGGCATATCTATTTTGTCTCGGCGGAGCTGAGTTGAGAACGATCGGAACACGGCCGTATTCTTGTTCAGCTGCTTAATCTCGTTGTCAGTCGACCATTGCGCACCACTCTTGCATTGCGCATCAAGGTAGGTTTTATGCTACGTTCAGACCGAACACTAATTGAGCGTGACATTCGCTTCTATCGCGTCTAGTAAATAGAAAAGCAAGTGTTTAAAGTGAAATAGACGCGCTTTCAAGGCAGAATTGAAGTGTTCGGAGGGGAGAGAGGCACCCGTTCAGCGTCGGCGCCAGGCATTTTTTCCCAATGAGACATAAAGAAATCACTACTCTTAAAACTATTAATAAGGGACAGCTCATTTACTTAGTTAATATTGCTCTAACATATTGTGTGAAATGTTTAGCATTGTAAATAGTGCAAAGTAAAAGTAGAAGGCTGGGTTCATCCGTTTTGGGAAGATTTAATGAAAACCTATGACCAGGTAAAGGCGAGCATAAATAACCATTGACCATAAGAAATACATTTGACTCTTTGTTAAATGTAGCAAGGAGGAGATCTTCAGAGCACCTGGCCTGTAAGAAAAGGCAGACTAATACTGAGGTGTTTTCATACCAGCCATTATGGGAAGAATTTGTATGAAATGTGAATTCCAAATTATAAAGGTAAAACATAAATAAATCCAAAATGTTGATTGTACAAATAACCAGTGTTATCATTGTTATATCTTAATAATAGGCAGGTTGTAATGAGACAACCACTGGAGCCAGTAAACAAAAACTACATACTTGGTTACCAAGCTGGCAGCTTTGAAGAGTGTTTGTTGAGTCCTAGTTAGACTATGTGTGTGTTTGGTTGCCTTTGTACATGTGTGTGTGTGTGTGTGTGTGTGTGTGTGTGTGTTGTAGTAGTAGTAAATAGAGATTTTGGAAGAATGATGTTTGTGTGAGGTGAACCTGGTCACCACAGATCCAAATATTCTCAGCTGTTGCAATGGTCATATGCTGCACTATCTCTTCATGTGGCAGATTATGTTTGGCACATTGTATGGGTCACTTCTTATATCATAACTAGGTAAAAAAATGTGTAATCAAGTGATGACTGATTAACAGTAATGTACTGTAAATGCTAAATGCCCTATTACAGGTTGATACTACAGCAATGCAAAATATAGGCTCTTTAAATTGCAGTTTTGCACATATCATAAAAGACTCTATTTCTCCATTTCTTTTGCACAAAACTTTCCAGAAAATGTCATTTAATGGTTTGTTTTTCAAAATTAGTATTTTCAAAAATGCCCCGGACCCCCCTAGGGAGAGACCCCCCACATAACAAATCCCAATTTAACCCCTGATCGTGGGAAATAATTATTTATACATCAGGCCAGTCTCTCACTCAAGGAGAGCAGGGTGGAGCTAGTGTAGCTAGAACGCTACGTTAATAGTTTTTATTGATCTGTTCACACTAATGCACTAGATAGAACTTTGTGAAATAACAATTTTTGTGTGAAAAATGTAAGTTCTTTGTCCAAGAAGACGGGCCCAGAGAGAGTGAGTGAGCATGTTCAAATTGTCAAAAAATTCAGTTTTTTACATATGTAAAAGGTTCTTAACACAGCATGCCATTGCTCTGTCAATGATATATTCTCATTTTAAATCCTCCCCTGATTAATAATATAGGTATAATAGAGCAATGTTTGTGTTAAGTAATATGGAAATGTGAATTTGGATGTAGAAGTCTGCATGTTTTGACATTTTGAATGCATGCGCCCACTCACCATCACTGGCAAGCTGGCTTTTAGTTGTCTTTGGCAGAGTTGTCAGAAAAGATAAGTATATTGTGTACCAAAAGTAATTGGGCTACCCCAATTTTGTGTTGACTTTAAAATAACTTTTGTGTATCACAAGAATAATTGTTCTATCTAGTGCATTGGTAGGGTCAGCGCCGTATAACCTAGAGTATTGACATAGCATTTGCGCTAGCTCGACCCTACCCTGACTGAATGAGAGCGCATCCTGATGAGACAGTCAAATAATATCTTCCAGTGATTTTTGTCATTGCTCCCCTTTTACACTGGGGGCCCTTCTTTTACCCCCTCTTTTACTCCCAGTTCACCCATGGCCTGGCTCACCTTCATCAAAATCAGTGGCATCTCAACAGTGGTAGGCCTGATCAACGAAGGAGATGAGACAGCCAATGAGGCAGAATGTCAGAGACCTGTCAGTGTGTTAGTATGACTACAATCTTTGCCTCAACGTCAACAAGACAACAGGACGACAGGACTATACGAAATAGAGGGACGGGGAAGCCCACATCCACATTGACAGGGCTGAAGTAGAAAATGAAGAGAACTTTAAGTTCCTCAGTGCCACCGTCACCAGAAAATAAACAGGTTCCACATACATATTCCCAGAGAGTGAAGAAAGCCCGTCAAGGCCTATTCTTCCCTTGGAAGCTGAAAAGATTGGGTATGGGTGCTCATATCCTCGAAAGGTTATACAGCTGCCAGAGCTAATCACTAGAGCCAAGCTCCCTGCAACCAGGAACTCTAAACCAGACAGTTACAGCGGAAGGGCCCAAAAATAGTCAAAGACTTCACACACTAAAGTCATAGATGATTCTTTATTCAATTGCATGGCAGGCATGGCATATGATACCTTCTTATCAAGTCTGTAACTGACAGGAACCTGTAGATCTTCTACCCCCAAGCAATGAAACTGTTTAACAAAGCTGACAAATGATTATGAAGCAGTTACTTGGTACTTTGCACTTCAATATGAACTACATACACTGATGCTACACACATACACATGTCACAGTTTTGCACTCATCTTTTTCTGTCCTCTGCTGATGCTACTGTTTATTAAATTATATACATACAACTAATTTAATGCTTACCCCTGCATGTCGACTCTGTACTCCCTGTATATAGCAAGATGTTGCTATTCATATTATTTTAAATTCATTCTGGGTAATTTGATATTGTATTTGAATCATCAAGTTTTATTGTTTCCTACTGGATGTTTTAATCATTTATTTACTCTTATCTCTAACATTATTTAACTGTATTTGAGGACTTTTATTCAACTCTTGATGTTAGTGAAATGATAGAAAATGTTGAATAAAATCATTCAAAGATATTAGATTATTTTAAAATTACAACATGTTGAAGACTACAAAAAACTAGTAAAAAGCATACCAGCAATATGAGGACTGAATAAATAGCAATAGTCAATGTGGACAAAAGTCTGTTTCACTACTGTACATGCATGCCTGGGGAGTTCCTGGCCCAAAGCAGGGCACTATAGAAATAGAACCCCATTTCTGTCCTAGCCTCCGGTCATATCCAGGTCAATGTAAATCAAACTGAAAGCCAGTAAAGTCAACATGAGCAGTGTAAACTGGGAGGCAAGGATACAAGGCTTTTGTTTCCCCTATAGATATGATCAAATGGATTTCTTCCCTCGACACTGACTTCAATCTGCATGCTGTAGGCTTCCCAGCTCGATCCATGACTCATTACCTACACAGGTTGTGTCCCAAATGGCAGCATATTCCCAATATAGTGCACTGCATAGGAAAAATGGTAGCATTTGGGATGCTTTGCTAAAAGAGAAATAATTGGAAGAAAGAGCACACTCACTAATATATCTTATCAGTGGGCCACAGCTGGGCCAGGATCAGGGAACGAAATGCTTGGAAGGGTTAGGGAGGTAAATTGCAAGGTATGCCTCCAGTATATTAACATTTCAGGTTCTTTCAAAAAGGATTGATCCCTTCGCACCATTTTAGATGACCACGCCAGTATATTATCCTTTCAACTTCACAGCTCGATCTGTCTGTAGAGAAGTACAGTGCTGGATGCCTGTTTTTTCCTCCTGTATTTCTTGAATCTTTCCTGTTCAACAACCATTGAAAATCCCACTATGGATTTCCAGGCATCTGAACACTTCACCTCAATTGTTAATATCGGTTTAACATTATTCTTTTTTTCTTCTTCTTCGAACCACTAGTTCACTTGGCTTGTGTATAACAACGCTTGTGTCAAATGCTTGACCAGAATGTAGAAAGTACAAAAGACAATTTTTTGCAGATAATTCTAAACTTTACTTCTTAGTCCCTTATAGCGTATTGGTATCTATAGTAACATGCAAGAAAATCAGAGATTTTTTCTGAAAAGCTTCCCCACCTCAACCCCACTCTTTCTTCCTCAAGGATCTCAAGAGAAAGACGTTGTCGTTTTAGAGACCATGAAAAGAAAGAATGGACAATCCACAAAGCTATAGCTGTTATTTTATAGACAACAGAAATGGGCTTGCTGAGTGATGGCCAAACAAAGTAGAAGAAACAGGGTTTGACCTTTGCCAACCAAACATGCAACTTGCATGCTATTCCTTCAGTTCAATTCAATGGAGTAGACTGGAATTACAAGTCGGAAAGGGCCTTCAGGCATGTCTTAATATACACAGACACAGTATGCAGGGTGATAATTCAAAATTATTCAACATTTCCATCTTCCTCTTTTTTAATGTTAAGGTTTATGGATTAGGGACATATGGGGAAACTAAAGAGATTTGTCTAAAATTGTGTGTGTGTGTGTGTGTGTGTGTGGGAAGGTTATATTGGTCATAATCTAGGGTTTGTCCTGGTTTACAGTTGCCACTTCATCCATTCCAAACTGATTTGACTTTCTTTTTGCATGTAGTGTACCTCCCATTATATTTGGTATTTCCCCTATGGGTTTCAATTTTCAGCATGTTTACTCTACCATATCAATATCTTAACAGTCAAAATAGTTTACCAGTCACAACAGTGGGAGTTACAGTACCAGTCAAGTTGTGTACAAACTTAATCATTCAGGTGAATGTGTGTGTCCAAATGTCTGACTGGTTCCCCATATAATTAGCTAGATCTCAAATAGGTTTACCAGCAATCAAATGACATAGAACCATCAAATGTACATCCATTTCAATAAACTCATCAGAAAACCCTCAGGAGCAATGCTGAAAGGTACAGTACCAGGGACAGGTGAGTCATTGAGTATTAAAATATAGTGAAAACGAGACAAACGGCTCCAAAATCTCCCTTGTTGATTTTGTGAAGTGTCAGGACTATTATCCCAGTCAGTGTAGCCTCCAACACACCATGAAATAAAAAAATATATATAGTAAACGTGATCAATTCAGTACAATTATACTCTAGGTTGCCGGTGTAAACACCATTGGAAATTTAAATAATAAGCCCTGTTCTTTGAATGGTTTGTTCCAATTGGATCAGTGAGTCAACTCTTGATAGATTATTAAGTCTAGGAAGGCATGCTTGCAGGATGTATTTGTCACAATGTCCCTAGTGTCTGTGTGCTTGTTCTGTGTTTCACATCCTAGCGGTTTCTCCTCTGTGTGTTTTGTTTTAATTCTGTTTTCCCGCTCTTTGTGTCACATGATCCCATCACATGTGTTAGTTATCCTATCAGTTCTGTAGATTAGTCCTCACCTGTATACCTCCTTGGTTGGGTATTTAGTTCAGACTGTTTGTTAGTCCCGTGTGGTTCATTGTTTCTTGTTAAGGTACGTGTTTTGTCCCAAGCCCTAGTTCTCCAGTAGGAGCTTATAGCCCACCGGTTAGAGCCATCGGCTCACAAGTTAGAGCCCCTAGCACTACTGGTTGTGTAGCCCCAAGTCCCAGTCCTCCAGAGCTCACAGGTTAGAGCCCCTAGCTTACCAGTTCAAGCCTCAGGCCACAACCATGTCTCCTCAGGCACCAACCATGTATCCTCAAGTCCTCTAGTCTTAGGTCCCAGTTCTCCAGTAGGAGCCCATGCATCCCCTGTTTAGACACCCGTCTGACCCTACTGTGACACTTGGTCCACTGTCAGAAGAGGACAAAATCATGACCACCTGTTCCTATCTGGATGGTCTGGCCCTGGATTATGCTGAGGATCTCTGGGCTACGGACAATCCCGTTCTACAGTCATACGAGTACATCGCTAGCCTTATGCAAGACTGTTTCCCACCATTAGACATCGCTGAGGGACTCCCACAAGATGGCTGCCATCCAGAGGTCTCCACCGCTGCCAGTCAGCCGAGAGAGTGTCTCTGTCGCCGCCAGTCACGCAAAAGAGGTGTCTCCATTGCCAGTCAGCCGAGAGAGATCTCCGCTGCTGCCAGTCAGGCGAGAGAGGTCTCCAGCGACCACAGCGGCCTGCTCTCAGCCAGCGTCATCAGCTGGCAATCGTACAGAGCTACCCATTACTACCACTACCCAGCTACCAGAGCGACCTGATGTTGCCCAAGATGGCCGCCCAGCTGCCCAAGATGGCCTCCGCCTGGCTGCCGCCAGTGTCCCCCACTCCCTGGCCGCCCCAGTGTCCCCCGCTCCCTGGCCGCCCCCGGGCTCTCCTGCCCTCCACCAATCGGGCCTCTGCCTGGTTTTGTTGCTGATGTGTATTTATGTTAGTGTGGGTTTGTCACGCCATTTCTTGCTCCTTAGGTGGGGGCTTATGTCAGAATGTCCCTAGTGTCTGTGTGCTTGTTCTGTGTTTCACATCTTAGTGGTTTCTCCCCTGTGTGTTTTGTTTTGATTCTGTTTTCCCGCTCTTTGTGTCACATGATCCCATCACATGTTTTAGTTATCCTATCAGTTCTGTAGATTAGTCCTCACCTGCACACCCTTCCCTTATTAGTTGGGTATTTAGTTCAGAGTGTCTGTTAGTCCCGTGTGGTTCATTGTTTCTTGTTAAGGTACACGGATATGTTTGATTATGTTATCGTTATACAGTCTTTTTATATGTTTGGTGTAGTGTTGGTTCTGAGTTGGTCTTGGTCATTATGTTATGTTCATATAGTCTTTGCATATGTTTGGTATAATTCTCATTGATTCTTGTTCTGTGTTTCTTGTTAAGTTGCTTTAGAGTTTCAATAAATACAATGAGTTTGTGAAGACACTTTTGCCTCCTATCATTTGATGCAACGTGACAGTAATTTTATGTCTTATACTGACGTAGTGTGTCTTGTGAATTTCCTTCCATAGTGTGGCCATATACGTTGATTCTCCCAACAGGGCAAGCTGAGGTCTGGCCGGCCATACTTGCTGAACTAATGCTCCACTATATCCAAGATATTTGTAATTTAACTTTGAAATTATGTTAGATTTTACTAGTGATCTAGTAGTCAGTATCTACATATCTGATTAGGTTATGTCAAAAATCGAAGGGGGTCTTGAGTGGTGTAGTATTCTAACAAACTGCCATGAAATACAGCCCTGCCGACTGGAGTTTGTTTCTTGTTCACTGTGTACTGACAGTGCCTGGGGGTGTCATTCAGAGGTCATTGCAAATTGGCCCAGCCATGTTCAGTGTTGGTGGGGTGGATGTTAGATTTATTTTAATAGTTGTATGTGGCCTCATGTTAATCCACTTAGAATTCCAGCATCCAAGCAGTACAGATCAGCCGAAACCGCATCATCATACGGAAAACATCAAAATGTTAAATAACATTTGGGAATTGTCATGCCAACCCTTTGAAACTGAATACAATATGGAAAAACGCTATATATTTTCTGTATATAGAGGATATTCTGACTTTGGTGGTGTTAAAGTGCTTAGAGTCACTGGTATGCAGTTGTGCATTGCTGTTTGTGTGGTTCATTGGTAGAGAAAACATATGTATTATTATTTAAAAGGATAGTATGTACTAATTATTCTCAGTACAGGGAGAGGATCCTGTAAAAACATGTTTAACTTTGAGGACAGAGAGCCTTGTAAGGAAGTTACAATGTTTCTCTTGTAATAATGACAAAAATGGAAAGTTGCATTGTCAGATTTACTTAAATGTTAGGTTTAATTTACACAAATTTATTGTGTTTCTACTCATTTGTGAGGAGAAACACAATAAATTTGTGTAAATCTGACAATGCTGGCAAACACACACAAAAATATCTTTATACAGACAAAGTCCAACAGTTAATCACTGACAGGTAGATTCATAAGAAAAGCATTTGAAGTGTGTTGATACCCTTAGTTATAAGACAAATATACTCTAGGTGAAATATATAGGTTTCTTAGAATGGTATGGTTTATAGTGCGAGAGGAAAAGGGAAAACAATGCAGCTTTTTTATTCTAGATTGATCTGTACTGTAGGGACAGTAGCATATGAATGCAGGTGTCTAATATTTGTCTTTAAGATTTGTTTTAGTTTAGTATTAGCAGTGTTTGTTTGTTGTGTAATATCTGTTTGATATCATCCAGGCCGTTGAGAAAATGTGGGCTAAGACATGGTCACGGGCTTTACACCAGACGCCATTTTTCCTATCTTTTATCCAAAGCCTACTGATATTACTCAAGCGGATGAGTCATTCATTTTCTTGTCTTCAAAGCCTAACAGACCCATCCAAGCCTGAGAGTCACAGAGAAAAATAAGTCATGAATTAAAAAAAAAAAATTATTTTAAACATTAAAAGGTATGACCTTGTGTGTATACCACAGGCATGTCTATTGCAGTTGCAGAAATAAAAATTGCTGTTTTCCACGGCAGCATTCAACATTTTCGGGGCTTTTTTTCTTGGCAAAATAAGCTAGTGTTAGAAGCTATAGCATTTCATAATTAGCTTCTATAGGCCTAAATGTAA
Source organism: Umbra pygmaea (assembly GCA_016801145.1). Classification (NCBI taxonomy): domain Eukaryota; kingdom Metazoa; phylum Chordata; class Actinopteri; order Esociformes; family Umbridae; genus Umbra; species Umbra pygmaea. Next base: position 9,993 of record JACXGM010001359.1, read on the forward strand.
GCAAAGGAAATGGAATGAAGTCACTGCTGGCCATGTTCAATACCTGGGGTGTGGATCAGCATTGATAATATTCTATGTGACAGGCAGGCATTGATGAGCATCCCAAAGTCTCAAACTGGGAATGCTTCCTAAATGGCAATCTATTCCCTATATAGAGTGATGCACCAAATTAGAAGAGAGCCCTAATGGGTAATGGCCAAAATCAGTGCACTATAAATGAAATAGGGTACCATTTGGGTTACACACATGAAGATCAATAGTGAATCAAAATAGCCTTCAGGGATTTGGTCTAGGATAAAGTCTGGGCTCTGAGAACAATCTCTAAGACCGGCAAAAAGAAGGCTGAGGCCACTATGACAAATAAAGTTTGAAGCCCAATACTTATCTGAAACGGATCTCAAAACAAAGGCCTCCCAACATGTAGGCAGAGTTCCTTTAACAAATGCTCCAATATGTACACCAACTTACTCTAACAAAATGAACCTACGTATTATAATATTCAACACCCAAATAGTTTGATCATTGGATACTGTACTGGTGCACAGTGAAATAAATGGAATACGACAAGACCTCACTCGCAAAATAATGAAGGGCTTTCATTGATTGGCATGCTTTTATAAGGGACCAATTAGACCATACCCAAGACTCTGTATCCATTATTATTTCAGTTGTCATGTTCTAGCGGATGCTAATCTGAGTGACAAACTAATAGGCTGACAAGGTACACTTTATCAGTACGTAGGGATGGACTGAAAGAAGTGTTGATCCCTTGAATAAGGGAGTTAATTGAACAGACTCGGTTTATAGAGATTCATACAGGACTTCTCCGGTGGTTCTGAAGTGACAAGTAACGATCTTGATATGTGCTCAGCCACTAGAGAAGACTATTGTTTTTTGTTCAATGTTTTTTGCAACTTAACTAGCAGACAAAATACATGTTAGGCAGCTCTAGTTTCATCCCAGGAAAAACAAAAATGTTTTCACTATAGAAAAAACATTTTTTTGTTCCACGGAGAACCTTTTTGTTATTATTACTGTTCTTTGTACACATCACTTTCCTACCTTTGCCAGGTTCATCATATCCAACTGCCGGGTCTCATCCCAACAATTCCCAACGGATTTGCGAAGGTTCAAAGAGCTCAGCTAGCTTTCCTCATATTCATCCAAGCCTCTATGCTTTTCCTCCATACTGTTTTCCCTCCAGGACGTCACATGGGTCAATGTGTGCTAGGGCATCCTGCCTCACCTGATGACCTCAGCTGGCCTTGCAAGCATGCGAGCCCTCTTGAGGGAATTGCTGTAGCGCAACAAGATCAGGAAATCCTTGCTGTCGATGCCTTTCCAATCACAACCAGATGGCGCCATCAAGGCTTGTGCCTAAACTATGGTGGTCAGCTTTGTAGGAAGAACCATTTTGAGTTGCAGGCAGAACTATTTTAGACTTAAAAGTACTTTTTTCTGTGTACCTAGTTAAAAGCTAGGTACAACATAGGAAATAGTATTTTGGAAGTACCTGACTGACATTTTCAGTGTACCTGAACTGGTTAATATGAGGAGTTGATTTGAGAAATTTGCATATAAATTCAGTACATATGAATATATACAGTATATATCTACTTACATTTATTCAACCAGATTTATCACATTACTGTGGAGGGCTTAATTTAGTCCACCTTTACCTGATTCACACAGCATACTGTATACACTGTAAACATTGGAAATCTATTCATTTCATGTTCATTTTTATGTCAGATTTCATTTTGCATGGAATACAAGTTGGTTTATGTATATTAGTTTCATTTTTTGTCAGAGACTGTGTGTGTAGGAAGAAATGACAGTTTGCTGTTATTTCTTTTCTCATTTTGCCAAGAATGGTAACTGTTGTTTTTTAGTTGTGTTTCTTTTTGCATTCTTTTTGCATTACATTTGAATACAAAATGATATTAATGTGCAGCCATCTTTCTGTGCTTTCACATGCATCACTGCATACAACATCTGCTTTCTGTGACAGTACACTGCAAGATCAATGTTGTGCGCATGCATAACAAATGTTCTACCTACAGTAATTCTTCAGAGATTCTACAGATAGCAATGGTACACAAACACACAGCCACACAAATACAATTATATGCGCACACCAAGAAAATAATGTTTTAAGATTGTCTGTAACATTGATACTGTGTCCTTTGAACATCATTGGCTGCTACGGTTTCCTGTGATGCTTTCTTAGAATTAGTTTAGAATTGATTCTGTTTCTCGAGTTCAGGCATTACATCGTTGACAGACACATTCCTTTTGTTGTTCTAGACAACTGGACACATAGTGATTTTCCCTCCCGCTGTGTTCTGAGGAGATGAAACCAAGGCAGAACATTGACCGATCATCAAGGATTCTGTGCCTCCAATCAGGAGTGAAGTAGTCTTCATCACGGTTTCAAGTTTCTTTCTTCATTTAAAAAATGTATTGTCAAGCATATTACTGTAACAGTTGATAGCGTTTGATTACTTGAAGCAAATATCAACACACGACCATTATCATCCAATGTACATAAAAACATGGAATTTTGCTAAAAATGAATGTAACATTCAGAATTTATTAGAGTACATACCTAGAGTTCACACTGTAGGTATACAATACAATACAATTAAATATTTGAACATACTGTAAATCCAGCTTAGTTAGTCCTGAAAAAAATATCTCCAGTTAATTTTCTTCCCTTTTTTGTCACTAAGAGAGAAGGGATTATTTCAGCCATGCAACACTTGTATAAAACCTTGAATGCGATTTAGATAGCCTTGCCAATCCCTGCTTTTGCATGTGAAGGTCATAGAATTGATTTCAAATATGTCGTTTTATTTTTATGTCTTGAAGATTTTAATCTTAATGACGACCCTTGTAAGGTCAGAGACTATACAGGCCCGCCTGGTAACAAAAGCAGGTAGAATGAATTAGCGCTGGGAAGTGACTGGTTATCACTGAATCACCGAATGCCAACAACTGAAAGCTGTCTCCTCTTTCTGTTTAATTATTTCACTGTTTTTTTCTTTATTTGTAGGAGGCAATAGAGATAGAGATAAATCGACCATGCCTACTGCAACAACCAGATGTGTGGAAAAAAGGACAGATCAATGGCGATATTACTGCGTATTAACGTTTTTTACTGTGACAGGGACAGAAAGAATCATACTCAGATATTCACTAAGGAATCGTTATTTGGCACCAGCTCTTCTTTCCCAGATGGCCTGAATGCTTGATGTTCTTGTCACGTTGTGTTGCATTTTGTCTGCCGTGAATTGGGCTGTGTACACAACCATTGTTTGATGAGCAAAATTGAAGGCAAGCCTTGTAAACTGTAAGCGCTTGGTGCCAGACATGGCAAATGCAAAGGCAGAGAAAGTACTGGTTTTTTTTGTCTAAGAGAATTCTACATCCTAATCTTTGGGTTCTAAAGACTGAATGCATAACTTTTATTAAAGACTTGGTGCAAGGATGGTTTGAGTGTATGGTAGGAATTTACAAGGACATAATGAGTTAATTTGTCGTAGCTTTAGCCTTCGGTAATACTGACCAATGTCTATTCTGCCTCAACCTAAAATAAAAGCAAATGTTCCATGAATCTCCACAACGCTCAAGATGAATCCCTTTACTACCCAAATTACAGTGATTCTGCATTCTTAATAGGAAAAATCCTCTATAGAAAGGTTAAGTGGTCTAAATCTTCTATTAGACCTCAGCCCTTTATTATTTGTGTTTCATGTAACATAGTCGTTACACTCTTCTTTTGCCATAAACATTACGTTTAAATATAAATAATGAGTATTTGGCATATGAGCCATTGTATTAAGAAGTTCACACTTTTGGCATTGAAATGGTATAATCTTATAGATGTTGGAATAGTAGCTACCATCTGTTCTCCAAACCACAGGAAAGCACTCAGCCTACTGTATAAACAATACTGTATAGGTGAATGTATGAATACAGAGAAGCCGCAATAAGCACTTAATATGCATGTCTGAAACCAAGCCTACAGGATAGTCTCTCATTTCGTATTGCAAGAAAAATGTATTGTGACCCTAATCTCATTCCCGACACTTCCAGGCATACTTGCAGGCCTGTTGGAAAAAATGGGTCAAATTTGGCCGTCATACTTGGTGATTAGGAAGTCATACATGTAGTCAAAGGGTTTTAGTAGTCTGACAAACAATCATCTCCTGCAAACACCTTCCTTCATATTACAATGTTGTGAGAATCCATAAAAATGTGATTTATACTTTACGATCACTGTTATAGAATTACATGGTCACTTCCACTGAGGCCAACTCTGAATGGTTGTTATTCCAGGCTTTTACTCCATGTGCACAAAAGCCTGGGGACATTTTTAACGTTAATTGCAATACCATAATGTAAAATTATTGAATTTATATTAGTTGTTCTTGATTTGACCATACAGACTTGGCATAATAGTTTTGAAACTGTGTTTGGGCTCAAACATGAAACTCTATCTTGAAATTTGGGCTAACTCTCACTGCACAGTTAATTCATTTCCTTAAAGGGATGCAAATCTACCCCTCACAGAAATAATAGAGCCAATGTATCCAACTAAAATATCCCATTTTGATCAATGCAAATCTGTTTGTGGTTTCATGCAAATAGCATTTTCCAATGAATGAGTAAAAGTTAAGAGAACACCAGAAACAAACAGTTTAGTCAATCATGAATGTGTCCAAAAAACTCTTCATACACTGAAAAAATATGACAAGTGGTTGTTCATCCAACGCATTTATTCTCATTCCATTCAGTTAAAATAATGCATGTTTTTTATTGTATAATCTATTAGTTTTTATTTAGACAAAATTAAAATTGCCTGGGAAGTGAATACCTAACTATTTCATCTTGACTGAAATCATATTTTGTAGGTTACGCCATATTCATATTTGCGAATTCCCATATAAGTATTGACATTTCCCAGCATGCTTTTCTGCACTTTTTCTTTTTAAGAATTGTTTGTTTTAATGTATGTTCTGCTTTATGCATTCATGTATTGATTACTTAAATTTAATGAAAATTATAATTATAATCTTTACTTCTCAAACCTAACTGTACGTACACACCGCCACAGACTTGAGCTTCCAAAGAAGCTCTGGACGCCCTGTCAAGGACGCTTGTCAAAAAAGTACGGGGAAGCTTTAGACGCTTTGGGCGCTTTGGCCGCTCTGACGTGGTATGATCAAACTGTAAAAAATAGGGCAGGACTAGCATACGTAGCCTTAAATATATCCTGAGCAAATGAATTGCATTCCCGCTTAAATCGAGGGAACCGAGGGAACATATTTCCAATAAGAGTTGAACTCATCGTCATATGTGTATCACTGGATCATTATGGATGATCGGGAAGTTATTGTGTTTGGTGCTGCTTTATTGTATTTCGGAAGACGTCGATGTCGGATTCGGAGAGTTGGGTTCATGACACACTCCAGGACCGTCATCAAAGGATGTCTATATTTCGATTGGTTGCTGGTCGTTAGCCGCTGAACCGCGTCATAGCTCATTACCATAAAGTTGAACAAACTTCAACTTTTCTGATAGACGCTCTGGTCGCTCAATACGCCCAAAACGCCCAAAACGCGACGCCGACTGATTTAGCCGGTCATGGCAGCTGAGAAAAGCTGGCTTCCATTGAAAATGAATGAGTTCTGGTATCTTTGGAAGCTCAAGTCTGTGGCGGTGTGTACGTACAGTAATACAAACTTACAACCATTGCCAAGAAGTGTTCCTGTCTATGTAGTTTAGCTAATCTTGTGTTACATTTTTCCACTGCAAGTTGTGGGTGATAAAATATTACAGCAGCTGGATGTTCTACCAGTTTGATATTCTAATTTATAAAAAATACAATCTTGAAGTGACTGTCAGTGTGGTATGAAAGCTGTTAACACTGAAAAGTTGGTATCTGGCACATTTCCTTAGGAAGGCATGCTGGAAGATATGCAAATGTGACTAATTTGATGGTTTACATTGGCTCAACTTAAAATGTGATGATTGGCTGTAATTATCAACATGTTAAACCAGATTGAATGACATTTACTGGGACAAACTAAAAATGGCGAATTGAACAAATTTATTTATTTTACATTGGGTAAGCATAAGGTGTGATTTTTTTAAAAGTTGGATCATTGATAATTTTTTTCAGTGTAGCAGCAAATTAAGAAGCACCACTTCGCAATACTAAATAATAACAGGAACAAACACCTCTACCAAGGAGCATATTACGAGTCCTCTTCCTTTAGCTCAGAGCACAGTGGAAATAATGCCTTAGGCAACTGTAGTAGGTATGTAAATAATTATGTGACTGATAAACAAAAAACTACCACTGTACATGAACTACAATATAATCAGATGTAATACAACAGAATGTATGCACATGTACTATATGGAAGGGGAAGATTCTTGATTTGGGATCCACCAAGACTGTTTTGTATGAGGACTGCCTGTCTTAGAGTAACAAATAACAAATCTTTTCAGTATGGTAAGAGATAGTATACTCACAGTATTCGGATTGCAGAACTGTCTGTCAGTCAGTCACATCTATGATCTAAGTGGAGTTCAATCAAGTGCAGTCTTTGGTGAGGGAATTTGTCTTTCCCAGTATCCGTCCATCAGTGCCAGAATGTTCTGTATTGATTTCATGTCTGCAGGCCTTGCAGACTATGGATAGGAGTGAGGGGCTCAGAGTCACCTCCATCTCTGAGACAGAATACACGTAAAGTAGGTATTCAGAAGGGTCGCAAATTACACCCTATTCCCTCAACTCTTTTTGAATAGACCCCTATGGGCCCTGGTCAAACAGGGGGCACTTGAATAAAATTATGTTTTTCTTTTGTACAGCGTTGGCCTTTTAAAGTGTAGAAAGCACCACAAGCTATCAAATAGGCCACGAACCCAAAGACAGGGTTTGGAATTTGGTACTGAGCATATTTATTAAATCAATACAAATGGGACATTCCACAATAAGAACACAAGGATGACAGCATTAAACATTATATGCCTGCAAACTGAAATTACTGTATCTACATGTAAAATGTTCCATATACTGTAAGCTTAGGATTTCACAAACATAAAAAACATGATACTGAGGGAGGCCTGCACATTTAGACAAGGAATAAAGCCCTAACACTCGTGGTCATTACTTGAAAACAATATTTGTTATGGTACTCAGCTGTTTGGCAATGTATTTAATATTCAACAAAACTACATTAAGTTAACTTAATGCCCCGTTTCATGTTGGGATACACTAAAGCTCACCAGCACTGTCTCTACTTACTATATTCATTATTGGCAAGCAAATTAAATGTAGAAAATGTAATAAAGTTTTCTATACAACAATCTAGACACATGAGTTTACTTATTATTGGGATAAAGATCTACACGTAAAAAAAGCAATGCAGTTTGAGTTCAGCCTTTACTTAGCGTTGTTTACCTTACACTGTGAACTCTTGCATGACCTGTTGTGTTGTGTTGCCTCCAGCAGAGCTTTCAAATCCGAGCCCCTTGACTAAGTTACCTCAGAATCTACCTCTGGGTTTGGTTTTTCGATTTACCCTCTTTTCCAGGCTACTCATGTAACAGTTTTTTATTGGCTATTCTGCTCACTGATGAGTAATATTTTATTTTCTGAGGCGAATCTTAACAGTGATATGTACATAAGCGCGTGTAGCAATGACTGCCTAGTGAAAAAAAATGTGTTAAAATCTGCCTCAGGGATATTTGACCCAAATTATGAAATGACATATTGTTTTCCTTACCCCGTAAGCAGTCAATCAATAAGATGTGACAGTAATCCATGCTTTGGTTTCGATTCTTGTGGCACTTTCCAAATTCATTGGTGGCCCAAATCTCACTAAATTCATGGGACATCATTTTCTTATGAAGCTCAAGAAAATTATTTATAAATGATTTTAACAACATGTATAGTATTGATTCATTGAGTTGAAAGGATTTATGCCACAAATGCTAAAATATTTTCATAACACAGCCGGTCCAGCAAGAAAGAGCCGGGTTGAGATTAAGAACACTTTAATAAATATATATACATGTAACATAACACATACTTATGAATCAAGTCTTTGGCAAATGGTTCTGTACCTTAGGGCAACCACACCAAACATAGTAATACAGTGTAAATACATTGCTTTTATTCACAGCATGTAACGGCAGTTATGAAATAAGAATAATGTTCATCGAGGAGCCTGGTCCATAGTACAAAACCCCAGAGGAACCATACCACATAGAACCAAGATAGAACCCATACAGAACCAACTGGTGACATTTAAATATGCTGCATAATGACAATCTGACTACACTGATTAAGTATGACATCATCTAAAGGATGATACTGTCTCAGCGAAAGATTTTAAGATGAAACTTAAAATCTAGCTCTGGCCTCCATGCTGAACTAAGCTAGGCAAATTTCAGCAAGAAAGTGTCACGTTGAGATTAACAACACTTTAATAAATATATATTGAACATAACACATACTTATGAATCAAGTCTTTGGCAAATGGTTTTGTACCTTAAGGCAACCACACCGAACATAGTAAAGACTGTATATACATTTCTTCTATTCACAACCTATAACGGCAAATATGAAATAACAATGTTGATTGATGAGCCTGATATGCAGCAATGTTTAAATACCCAAAAAATCACAAATCAATACAGAATTTTAGAAATGGAAATAGAAAAATGTGTAATGCTGTTAGCATTTTCACCCGGTAATACCATGCAATTATGTAAAACTTAAATCATGAAATCACTTTATATATCCACCTAAAGATTATCCATACATAATTCTTTACATCACACTACAGTTCTTACACCATCTGTAAAGAAAATGCTTCACAGAATCACTGAAAGCAGGAAAACATATGTGCAACCACTACACAGTAATGAAATATATGTTAAAAATGCAGGTTCATATTACAATAACCAACATGAATAATAATCAGGAATATATATATATATTACATATGCAATCTTTCCACATAACACATATACAGAATATTTTTAAACCAAACTTGTTTGGTGGTTAGTAACCCAATAAGGGAATTATACACTTCTATATGCCTAGAGCTCGGGCTTTGATTTTGAAGGTTTTTCTCATTATACCACACCTGTGACCTCACTTTTAGGTTTTCTAGCAGAATGCTATTCACAAAAGTTATAGATAAATAACATTCCCACCACAGGACATGCATCCAGTTTGTCAGTGACGCAAATGCGGAAGTGCCTTAAACCTACGATCTATCTGAATTCCAGCTGGTTACAATTACATCTGGTTGCAAAAGAGCTCGGTTTCTGTAATAGTCTATGAGAATGCGAGAAAATTCTCACTTGATTTATTACCTCAGTAAACATTTTCAGAATGAGTAGATGGTCTTAATCACTAGATTTAAGCCTGCAATACATAATGATGTAAATTTTTTGAATAATGGTCTTGTTGATTTTAAAATTGGCGATAAAGCAAAGGGGCATTTAGGGCGTGGCTATGTGTTTGGTTGTACGACAAGACACTCAAAGGAGTTGGCAGTTCAGTTTTTCCAGTAAGTAACTTTACATTTTGTTTTACATTTTGTTTTAATACTGTTTTTCGTTAGCATCCCAAATAATATTAGTTAGCTAGCTAGATTACTCCTCCCTCTAGTCTAAAATCGTCACATCCGAAGCCAAGATGTATGCGCCCCTAACGGCAAATTCAATGACCCAAATCAGATCTTCACAAACTGGGTGACATCCTACATATTACATCCAGTGATATATACAATCTATGATTCCAACACAGCATCATACTACTTGTACACAATGTACTCGCCCGCGCCCAGCCCCCAATAACCACCATTGAGAAAATTGACCACAACCTAACCAACACAACTACCGCCCTCACCAAAGTAAGCTTATGTAGGAAAAGCATTCTGACATTTAAATATGCTGCATAATGACCATGTGAATACTAGGGTTAGGTATCGTTTGGACTTATGATTCCGATGCGGAACTGGTACTTTTAAACAATTCCGATTCCTAAACGATTTCTAAACCGATTGTTGAAAAACTTAAAAATTACATTAAAGAAAGGCTCTTTTAGAGTTTGTTTTTAAATTGAAAATTTTTGAAAGTTAACAATATATTAACATTTTAAAGTACTTAAATATATAAAAGTAAACCTAAATCACCTAACACACAACTACAATAATTTAACAATAAATAACTGTGACACTATTAAAAAGTAACAACAAAATAATGCTAACTAAACCAGCATTCAAATTTTTTTGGGAGAAAAGTGACCACATTTGCCTTCTCAGGCAAGATATGACACCTCTCCTGACTTACAGTATTATTTTGCACTACCGTATATCTCAGAAGTTATCCCAAATTATGTTCTCTGGAAATGATTTTGAAAACACTATTTACGTTGAATGCCAACAGATTTAGGTGTTTTTATGTTTCAGCTGCCCGTAGTGTTATTAGGCTATATTCGTCCTTCTATTATATTGCACCTGCACATTTCATTTTGCCGGTTCATGCGAGAACATTCCACACATTCCATACATTTCATAGCATTCAAATTTATTTTTTAATGTTCTTGGTTAAGGTTAGCCATGTGGTTACTGAGGTTAAGTTTAGGATTAGGGTTAACATTACTAAAAAATATATAATGTGCAACATGTTTGCATCAAGCTGGAATGGAGAACAAAACACACACACACACATCTTCCATCTGGATTTAAACAGTCGGGAAAATATGGCATTTAGATAAAGTAGCCTACAGTATGTTTACGGTAGCTAGTTAACGGTAGACTATAGCCTGGGAGAACCCTGATGAACATCCGGCAAATTTGAGATTTCAAGCTCATTTCCAATTTTTCCAAATGGAGTCACCAATCACAACCATAGAGGCGTACTTTACACGATGACAAAATTGCAGCTATATACTGTCATTGGTTGAAGCAGACAATTACAACGATGGCTGCCGCAATGGAACATCCAGAATATCACTCGTTCAAATCAGCGTCTGTTATAAGCACTTTGAATGTTTACTTTTTGTTAAAAAAAAAAAAGAACACCAATCGAAGCCTTCATATCTAAAAAAAGATGTAGTCATTTTATGTCCATTTTGGAGCATCAGAAGGAAAATATTTCAGTCGACACATAATGTGGAACCGAAATGAGGAACCGGAATTTGCGTTCTAAGCCGGTCTGATTCCTACCGGTTGCGTACCCAACCCAGTGACTATATTAATTAAGTATAATGTCATTCAAAGGGAAATACACCTTAAAATCTCTCCTGGGCTTCCATGCTGAACTAGGCTAGGCAAAGTTCATAACTACAAAACACTGGAGTGCAAGGGCGTAGGAACGGGTTTGATATTGCGGGGAACACACCGTATATTTTTCACTAAATGTTTTCATTACTGGGGGGACCACATTGCCTCTCTGTAACATTGGAAGGGATATGTCCCCCCTGTCCCCCCCCTACGGCCGTGCTGAACTGTTGCCCAACCTTAACCCTAACCTTAACAACACTGGAGTGTTGCCTAAACTTAACCGTTCCCTGTAAGGTGTTGCCTAACCTTAACCGTTCCCCCAGGCTGCTATTACTTTTTTCATGGTATAGTCTCTTAAAACATTTTGTTATAGTCACGAAAAAAGTACAGGCCTCTATTACTTTTTTCATTGTATAGTCATGTAAAGAATATTGGTATTGTCACAACAAAAGTGTTCAATACATGAGATAAAATTCATGCAAGTTGGTACAGCCTGGCTCTTATTTCAATTGTTCACTTAGATTTTCAGTGTGAATTTCAATCCACCTTTCAATCGGTTGATGAATTTGTTTTCCATTGACCGTTGTTACCACTTACTTATTTTAATTTGTTTTGTTCATCGAGACTTGATGTGTGATTTGAGTGTTCCGTTAATATTTTTGAGCAGTGTATGTTCTTTTTTAACAGAATTGGAAGAAAAATATTGTGAAGTGATGGAGCAATGTGCAGCTTCATCTGATGTGTTTTATTGTTACAAACATAGTCAGTATTGGAACGCCTCTTGCCTGCAGCATTGGATAAACAAGTGAGCCACATTCTCTTTTTGTGTTGCCTTAAACAGTTGGTCCTCTTGATCATCAAGGACCCAGTTCTTAGAAAGATAGCAATTTATTTCACTGCCACCCGCTGAGACAGATTTTGTTTTGGATATCAAAGTGCAAAAAGCAATTATTAAAAATAGTATAATGATACAAGACACACTGCGTCTGATTGTCTAACTCTTCAAACATTCAATTGAAAAAATAATAACTTTACATGCACATTCGCTCCACTTTCTCACAGTCTGATGAAACTTTGTTAGAAGGAAAATGAAAAAAGCTTCATTCTTACTTCTGTGTTTATCAACAATCTTCTTAAAAAACATCTAGTGTCTAAAGCCAATAATGAGCGAGGGATGCTCCGCCATTTTGTTGTTTGACATTTAAATACTTTCGGTTTTGAAATGTTATCCTTTTTTTCGAATAGCGGAGGACTGGGCTTGTAACCATGGTTGCTGTTTTTTTTCTCCCCTCTAAAGAGATTTACATAAAAACCCCTCAGTCTGGTAACTTTTGAACAGATTCTGGCTGAAGTAGACTTAGGATGTGAGACAAAATGAAACCCTCTTGGGGGGAGGTGAGCCTTAGCCTGTCTGTCTGTGTGTGAGAGCAGCAAATCCGACTTGGTTTGGTAAACAGAGGCTCCAGGGACTGCTCTCCATCTGCGTCCCAACTTCTCTCCTAGTCCCTATAGTGCACTACTTTTGACCAGGGCCTTGAACAAACCACTGGATTATAGGGAGTAGGGAGTATTTGTGAAGCACTCTCTTAGCATGCTGCAGGTGCCTTTACAGAGCTCTCTGTGATTCTAATAGTGTAAGCTCATTGAAATCTGCGTAAAAAATGCCAATAAGGCTGCATGCCACCAAAAAACATCCTGAAACTCAGTTAGCTGGACTGGAGCAGAGCAGAAATGTTAAACACTAAGTAAGATTTTTTGTTCGAATGAAATGGCCACGTTAAAAAACATACAAAAATACATATACAGTACTGGTGTTAACGTTTATTCTATTATGTATAAAACCTTGATCTGCACATTAACTTCAAACTTATTAGACACAACCAAGCTTTTTAAGAATACTGCTGTGTTCAAAAAATGTTATTGAGATAATAATTTACAAGCTCTGGTATTGAGAGTTTCAAAATGAAACCTATATAGTCTGAAACAATGTTAGAAGCTAAGCCCCTGTTGATCTTCTTTTCTTTGTATTTTGCAGCAAAACACCTGTAATTTATCTTCATCAGGTTTGTACGGACATCCCTCCCTACAATATCCGGCTTGAGGAGTATCAAATCAACAGCACATTTTTCCGAAATGGCAGATCCAATTTTAAACAGGTCCCTGAGGCTCTGCCTAACTGTAGCTTCGCTGACCCTTCACTCATTCAGCACGGCTGTTCACAGACCCAGTGAATCTTTAGAAGATTGTCCTGTCTCTTGTACTATGCTGGGTGATGTGCTACAGCGAAGGAAATTCTAGATCCCTCAGACTATAGACAGCAGAACTCTAAGACATGCAGACGTCTCGCAAATTGCTGATAATGAACTTGAGACAGTAAGATTGGGTTGACACTTTGCAAGACAGCACTGACTCTCATTTCCGAGTCAGTGTGATGTACTGTATATAAGAAACATTGCTGTGAAGTTAATACAACATGCATTTGAACACCAAGTTAGTTACCAATAACATTCCCATTATTTGACATCACATTGTACTTTATATTGTAATTCAGCTTATACCAGAAAGAAGACAACTGTTTCACATTATATCATTATATTTCCCCAAAACATGTTAAAACCTCAAGTTTAATGCAATTATATACAATACATTACACAACATATTGGCCTCATTTTTGTTTCACTGTAATACAATGTCCTATAATGTCCACAATCATCCACATAGCTATGACAATAATGAACTTTTGTCCTTTTTTCATTTTGAGTCAACTGGGGTAATTTAAGTAACAGTGAATAGAAAGACATATAAACAACTAATTCATGCATAATTGTAGCACACATTCATTGGATGACCTCACAATTGGATATTCAACAGACTGATAAAAAAATATTTCGGTATTCCTTAGACTATAAGACTATTTCAATGCATTCTCATGGCAATACGTGGGTAACCGTTCATAATGGAAATTTTGCCGCAATACGTAGGCAGACTTATGATAAGGCCAGTCAAAATATTAGTTTTTATGTATTGAATTAAAAAAACATACAGTGTTGGGTAAAGCGTCTTTTCAGTTACATTCCAGTTACAATCCAGTTACATGTTGAGTTCCTAAGTTTTGGGATGTCCCTAATTAAGAAAAAAATGATCAGGTAAATGGAGTTCATATCTTAAAAGTAACCTATAAAACAAATAGAAAGAGTAAAGAAAATATCAATCATGGTCACCAGTAAGATATGAACTCCATTTACCTGATCATTTTGTCTTAATTAGGGACTTCCCAAAACTCGTGAACTCAGCAAGTAACTAGAATTTAACTGTACAAGCTACATTACCCAACACTGAAAACATATGAAAGAACAGTATTTGACTGACATTGTAAAAGTTAGAAACAGACATGCTAAATAAAGATTTACAATTGTGAAGAACAATGTATTTGAATGAAGCAGCTCTGTGATCAATTCTGTGATCAACATTATACTACGGTCGGAGCTTGCAGCTCAATACTTGACTTGCACACCTGTCACTTGATCATGATGTTGCCATTATTACAGCTTCCATGGCCATATTAATATTGAAAATAAAAAAATAGTCTAAATTACACTAACACCTTGGAAATATCAGACCATTACTAAATATTTAGTAAAAAAGTTGAAATGTCTGCATCATCATGATATTTTCAAAAGCATTTTGACTGCTGGTAATGTTGTAATTAGCTAGTTACATGTAGGTCTCACAATAGCTAACAATGCTAACATCAATGTATAACAGGACTGACCTTGCTCAATATTAACTAGCTAGTAAATGTTATATTGCAGCTTAAACCAATTTGGCGACCTCAAACTAATTATTAAAGATTTAGCTACCAGCTATTTGTATTTTTTAAAGTCATATAGTGTGTTCAAGCCTCAGCAATGTGCTTGAAAACAATATAATCAGCTCCTACTGAAGATGCATTGAGTAAAACACTCAGTTGGACATCAGTCCCAAACCGAACGTATTGTGACAGAACATGCAAGCCATGAATAGATCAGTGTCTTGTGGAAAACAGCCAATGAGTGTGCTGCCTGGGAGAACATGTGTGATGAGATAAGAGACGGATACAAGGAGTGGGGAGACAACAAAATGTGATGAGCAATGAAGCACAAATACAGCAAAGGAAACTGTCAAGGAATCAAAGTGCTGACAAGTTGAAGGGAAGGATTCAAATGCGCAAACACACAATATTTTCCCAGACCCTGAGGATGGAAGAGCACAGCCTAATCAAATTCTGCGTAGCTATTTTCACGCTCAGTCTGCAGGCATGTAAAACACAATGTTTTCAGGTATGCCGTGCTCTGTAAAAAGGACATATTTTGAACTGGTTGGATAGCCACATGAAGATAACCCTGCAGGCCAATATCCCCACATACACAATATCTTCCAAAGGAGTAGAATTCATATCCCAGCCACCAGATATCCCTAACCTAAGTACTGAATGAAATTATTTAAATCAGCAGAGAATACGCTTCAGGTTCGGTCCGGGCCTGATGGTTCTATATAAAATTATCGTGCAATCATCTTCACTTGAAACATAAACAACGTCTAAGAATAGATTCTGGGGCAGGTGTGGAGTTGTGTCAAATAGGCATGCATGCAGGATACACAAGGATGTTTGATCTATTCTTATGTATGTAAAACAACAACCAGTGGCAGTCATAATCTTGTTTCATCATCTCAAGCATTAATAATAAATTGCTAGACATCAGATCACATTTTTTTGCAGAAAATGTCCATAAGGACGTGGTTCACAGTATGCCTGCAGTGTCATGTTTGGCTGTGTTATTTACCTATTGGTCCCCTGACCTGTCATTAAGTGGGAAAAAAATAAATATTGTGGGGCTTAGAGAAACTCAGCAATATAGACATAGAAAAATACTATAATAACAAAGTTGCTCCAATGTTGTTCATATCATGAACAAACTAAACCGTACAGTATATGGAGTTTCACTATAAAAAGTGCAAATCACCAGTATTGTTATTACAGGACTGTTAATTGCTCCTTTAAGTCTTTGTGGATAAGAGCATCGATCAACTGAGGAAGGATTGGAGGAAGATATTTGATTGAAAGATACATTTCATGTGTAACACATTTCAATGAGCTAAAAAGCATCAGACCTCACCCTCTGCAAGACATCCATTGTTTTATTTACAATGATTTAATTAGGCTACATTCCCCTAGTTCCCCAAGACATCATTCTTGCTTCCCTGATGGACCCTGTCAAACATGACTCTAAACTCACCGCTGAGCCTGTAAGCGATAGGTGATATGAAAGTCAATGATATTTTGAGGAGAAATGAATACAATTAAAAATAAAATGTGGACACACAAGTATCAGAGATAATGATTGCTTAAATAAAAGTTATCTCTGTCAATTATTTCTAGCTGTGCTTATCAGGCATAATATGGCCGCAGAGCTCCTGAGCAGAATAATAACGAGATTGTGACATTTGGCTCTCCTTGTCTTGTCCTTCCATACTCCCAATAAAAATGTAAACAACAGTTGTATGCATTATCCTCAAGGGCTACTGAGTGCGGGATGCAGTATCGTTACATTTTGACATGCACACATCCACAGGAGCATCTACTTTGGCTACACTGAAAAAGTATTTGATATAGCCTGGTTGGATATTAACCCTTTAACAAAACACAAATGCCCAAGTCTTGTGTTAACAAAAATGAGCATCCTTCCCCCAGATCCCACAGCTCAACCATTGCATGTAGCCCACATGTCGTTTGGTGGCGTCCCTTGTACTCAGTCCAGATTTCTGATGCTTATGATCAAATCTGAGTGAATGCATGGTTGATGCCAGGGGACACCAGTCCAAAGGTTTACTGCTGAACTGAATTCAGATCTATCCTGGGAATGTGAGCACCTGCTGGGACCCAGATGTGATGTGGCTGTTTCTGCTTTTTTTATTTTTTTATTTTTACACAGTGGCTTGTGGAGTAATACCTCAGGGGTTTTTAACAGCTGGAGAAAATAGGGGCTTCTGCCTGATCTGCACTAAACATCTATCTGATTTATTCCTCTCTGGTGTAGACTACATACACTACTGTATAATCATATTTTGAAAGTGTGGGATGCGGATTTAGTGAAAGCTAATTAGGGGTGAAGAAATAAAACAGAAGCTCTAATGAAGTATGAGAGACTTATACTAGCAAGGAAAAGCACACATTTTTCAGATACTGTGAGTGAAAAGTGTTTTATCTTGACAAATGTTAGATATGAATGTCCCAAAATGGTACGAAAATCACTCTACTCAATAAATTGATAATTTTATAACAGCATGCCATATGTGTTTTGTTGTTTTTGTTTTTGTTCTAGCTAGTCTCTGGGTTATGTTTGTAGAAAGTGATTGAAATGTTCAAACTGATTATTTATTATACGATGGCATAGCATCTGTTCAACTATTTGTTGGATCGCCAGTTGAAGTAGTGTTGGGGGATTCGTTAAGGAGACGTATTGTTGTAACCTTTGGGTGAACACATTTAAAAGACAACAGTTGAGCTACAAATAGCAGCATATAATCTTTGTAAAGTAGGACACTATGCCTAACTTTATGTGCTCTGGTCAAGAGCAATGCATTACATTATAGCCACTGCATTACAGGAATTTTCTATATGTTAAATTAAAAAATAACTAAACTGATCTAATTATTTGAGTTTTTCTTTCTCTAATGACCATCAAACAGCTTGTTGGTTCATATGCAGTAGGTATGCGCAAAAGTTTGCACACCCCCGGAGAATTGGTAATAGATGTAATGTTTTTAAAGTAAAAATGAGTCAACAGGCATAACACAGTGTTATATTTTATGATATATGGGAGTCATATTCAACTGTAGGTCATAACAGAATGGCACAATCATAAAACAAAACATGGCAACAAAGAAAATAATGAAATGTCCCCTCATTATTCAATACAGTGTATTGCCCCCTTTTAGCAGCAAAACAGTGTGCAGTCATTTGTGATACTTGTCTGTGAGGCCCCGAATTCTTGCAGGTGTTATCACTGCACATTCGTCTTGGCAAAATGCCTCCAGGTCATGCAGTCTTTAATCGTCTTGCATATACCGCACGTTTGAGATCTCCCCAGAGTGGTTTGATTATATTAAGGTCAGGAGACTGTGATGGCCACTCGGGAACATTCACCTTTTTCTGCTGTATCCACTGGAGGGTCAACTTGGCCTTGTGCTTAGGATCATTGTCGTGCTAGAAGGTCCAAGAGCGTCCCATGTGCAGCCTTCATTCAGAAGAATGCAAATTGTCTACCCATATTGTCAGGGAACATGCTGCATTCATCTTGCATTTAATTTTCACAAGGTTCCCAGTGCCTTTAGAGCTCACACACCCCCAAAACATCAGTGAGCCACCACCATGTTTCACAATGGAGTTGGTATTCTTTTCACTTAGCCTTGTTGACCCCTCTCCAAACATAGCGCTTATGTTTGTGACCCTAAAGCTCTATTTTGTCACTCCAGATTACAGTGTGCCAGAAGGTGTGAGGCGTGTCAAGATGTTGTGTGGCATATTGTAATTGGGCTTTTTTGTAGCAGAGTAAAGGCTTCTTTCTTGCAACTTGTGATACAACTATGTGATAATTAATGACTTCATATCATCACTATCCTTACATAACAGTCCGATTTATTTGCATAAATAGTCAAATTGTCAAAAGCAATGTGAAATTGAAATTGTGAAATTTCGGCATTGCAAACTTATGAGCACAACTGTAAGTAAATAAAATATCACCCATGAATCTATTTACTTTCATACGCATGTCTTTGTGTCCTGTTTATGCCCTCCTCCTTTCATAGGTTTTGCCCACTTGGCTTCGTTATTATCCCATTGGAAATATGGTATGGCGAGTTGCCCAGTCATTTCGTTTTGCAAAATTGTCTCCTTCTGAAATACTAGTAACTACTCCTGATTATAAGGAACCTTGTCCCATTGGGAAGTGCCCAACATTTCAGTCACACAGCCACACCACAGAGTGGTTATCTGGGGTTTGAATGATACACTTTAACTCAGGTGTTTTGTATAAACCAGTATATTCTAACTTTCTGTTCTCAGATAAATACAAAAATGCTTCAGGTGAAATGACAGAACTTTTAGATAGCAAAGATTAGCTTACTACTTGTCACTTGTAGGGGACAGACTGTACACAAACTGATATGAGATGGTGAGTGCAGAGCAAGGCATGATGCTGGGAGAAAAGAACCATAACAACTGTGACCTGTCGTTTGCTGTGGATGTTGCCTGCAGCAACCTAGAGGCTCAGTCTGTGTAAAACAGACATTTGCCTAGAGGCCAAATGTTTTTTTCTTTTTTATCGAAACAAATCAGAAGTCTAATGCCACTATTTTCACTACAGCAACTCCCTGAAGATTACTGGTCTCATTAGTCACCTGTTTCTACTGGAATTTACGGCAATGAAAAATGCTCTGTAAGAAAACATGTATATACAATCCACTGGACCTAAAAGAAGATTCAATTAACATTGCTTCCATGTTAATTCAACTCAAATATAAATATATGTTTTAATTATTATTATTATTTTATTGATAATACCACTTCTTTAACTAAATAAAATGACAAAGATTTTGTGTCAGATTCTTGTTGAATTCACATTAATTCAACATGTAATCAAAATAATAAGCTCAACTGACATCTGTGCCAAGATGTAAAATCTGTGAGCTCATGGTGAGCTTTTAACACATACCATTGCCAATACCTGGCAGCACTGTCATGTTTGTTAACACTTGAGCATTGCCATGGCTTCTAACAATACACTGATTGAAAAATGATGGACAATTTGAGGAACATATTGTTTAATACAGCAGGTTATTTGAATGTGATGATTGCAGTTGGAATATGTTGTTTGTAATATGGAAAACTGTGGCAAGGATTAGTATCAGAAGGGCCCATCTCTGATCACGCAAAAACAGTTAGACCTATCAAGGTAAATGAAAGCTACACTTCGAAGCGGACATTGTCACACATCAGTCATTGTTAAAGTCATTTGATGGAGAAAAGAAATGTCAGAACTGTGAGAGTTGTGATCCTGGGAGGGGAGGGAACTGACAGAGATCAAGAGGCAGGCCTTTGTTTGCTAGAGAGACAGGCTGGGCTGCTCAATGGGGGCGGGCTGTGGGTATATTTCTCCCGGGTAACACGGCTGATTGTTCAATCCCGTCACATGCTCCACTTAGGGAGGGAGAGAGGGAGGAAGTGTGGGAAGGAGGCGGGAGACCAGCGAGGCAGACAACAAGGCAGGGAGGCAGCCAGGCAATCATGTGCGCGTGGAGGTAGAGAAGCAGAGAGTTACAGAGATCGATGGCTCTGCTCTGCACTTTCTCCGGGCTGCCTGAGGACCTCGCTGGGCATCTCCAGAGAGAGGCTGAAGTTGCGACTGTACAAGCAGACAGGTATATGGAAACAATTCCCAAGTGAATACTCAGCTAGGAGCATGATGCAAAGAGGTCCAAATTAATGAAGGTTATGTTTACGAATTTAAGTTGATTAAGGTTAAAGGGATAGTGCAACATTTAGCCAATTAAGCCATTTCACTGCTAACATCGAGCCAGAGGAACATTCGGGTGCCTTTTTTAAGTATCTGATTATGCAATGGTTTTATGCAAGCCATTCTGCAATGACTGGATCTCTACTTAATACAACCTTCACTGACAGAAAATGAAAGAAAAACTGAAACTAAAATAAACATATTTTTTCTCGTATACAATTTTGAAATACATATAGACACATACATTTTGTTTATTACTTATCCTTTTTAAATGTACTCTCACATTTCATGTATTAGCACAATTGTCTTTTAATAGCTGCACCATTTATGTGTTTGTCTACCCTGACTCCCCATTAAATGCTTGTTGCAAGGCAATTTCATTCAAGTGTAATTTCAAAGATGGACGCTCAAATATATCTCTAAATATCTACATTTCTGTTAAATACATACAATCACAAAAAGAAAAATGCCAGAAGACCTGCTAGAGTGGCAGCACTTGACTCTGCACTTTGATTCCATTCCATCCCTCTAGAATTCACTTCCTTCGTAGCGGGTGTACCAGTGCATAAAGTCTTCCCTGGTGGAGACCTGACAACCTCACATGCCAAAAATCCATCTTCCAATGCAATTTAGCACAGAGGGTGCTGGGAAGATGGGAAAATTATACAGGACTTCAGTGTGAGTTTTAAGGTATCGCCGACCCTGCAGACACATTTGAAATGATGACAGGTTGCAGGTATCTGACAAGTCAAAGTTAGTCACTCCAAAATAAAATTTCAGTCACTTCTGAGAATCTTAGTGACTGAAGGTAGGTATTGAAACTCTAACTGCACTACTCTTTGTTGCCACAGTTGTAAGAAATATATTATGAAGCGTTCTCACATTTCGTCCTTCAATCAAAGACATTGTTACCCAGATAAAGCGAAGAGATTTGCTGTGATTTGCATGGGGGTTAGGCACAAACGAAATGGAAACGCAATGGAAAGCAAATATTATTGGGATAGAGATGTAAACTGGGATACACTTTAAGACTGTAGTATCTGACAATCTGTGACAATTCATTAGCACCAACAATGCAGAATTTGACAATATACAGTAGAAATATCCGTTCGTCTTAAAAAAAACTCACATAAATATCTCATAAAGTCTTAGATCGAAATAAATGGAATACCAAAACTACCGTAGTGTGTTGCTAGTCTACTGTGAAGTCTGCCTTAATAAAACAGTGATTACCTCTTGATTGTTCATGTTCAATTCGATGTTCACTGATTGTTAAGTTAAATATTTGTGCAGAGCTCCAGGGGACAGCAGCAGTAGCATCTGTGAGGAACAGTGTTGAAATGTGTTTAACCCAAAACGTAGCACCATATTTTGACCATAAACACTACTGTTGTTAGATGTTTTATTTAATTACCGGTAATCTTTCCATCACAATTAAATGGGTAAATCCATTAAAAAGTTAATGTACAGTATTTATAAATACACTAAGTTCCAAATTATTATGGAAATTATATTTTACACTGATTTTCCTAAATAGTCGATGCAAATGACAGTCACCGACCATAAGGGTATAAGTCAAATTTCATTGAACAAACCACCCAATGAAAACAGTATTTTTTTCAAAAATTAAAAACTAAAAATGCACTGTTCCAAATTATTATGCACAACAGAGTTTCAAAATATTTTATAGGTTGTAAAGAACAGAAAATGGTCATTGGTTGAATTTGCTGAATTAGGAGGTCATATGTACTGAAATCAAAAGCTTTCAATCAAACACATCTGAACAGGGCAAGTTACATGTTTACATAGGACCCCTTATTTGATATCACCTTCACAATTCTTGCATGCAGAGTTTTTGCTTGAATTTCTTTGCAGGATGTCAGAATAACCTACTTACACCCAGCGCAATTGACTTTTTACACCAACGCATGTATCATTCCTATCTTGCACCCGACGCATAGAGGACTTTTCCCTCCAAAGACACACGTCGGTAAATTAGGGAATGAACTTGTGTTCGTTGGGCGGTTCAGCGAAAAGAAGAGGCGTGTTCTGGCGCCTCTGCAATGCAATGTCTTAGCTTTACAAACTCTTCTCATTAGTGGCAACAATTGGAGCTACATCTGCAGGTGTAGAAAGGAGCTTCTCCACTTTCTCATTTGCAGCAACGGCCTGGGGGAAGGGAGGGAGAGGAGGGGGAGAGGGGAATGAATAGGCTGCCATGATGGTATGAGGGCCAGATTGGAAATTTGTCCAGGACACCAGGGTTAACACGCCTACTCTTACGAATAGGGCCATGAGATCTTTAGTGACCGCAGAGAGTCAGGACACCCGTTTTAACGCCTCATCTGAAAAACGGCACCCTACGCAGGGCAGATGTCCCCATCTCTGCCCCGGGTCATTGGGAATGATCTTTAGACCAGAGGGAAGAGTGCCCCCTACTGGCCCTCCAACACCACTTCCAGCAACACTGGTCTCCCATCCAGGGACTAACCAGGCCCGATCCTGCTTAGGTTTATAAGCAAACAAGCAGTGCCATACAGGGCTCTATGCTGCGGGCCAATGCTGTTTAAGCAGCCTAGCTCTGCTGGCCATTAAGAGGACACTGGTCAAGTCACTGGAAAAGACGCCTAGTTGGTACGACAGAGCAACAGAGCATTTTCTTGAAAAGGAACGTAGGGCAGAATTTACGTAAAAATAAATGGATAATTTTTATGATGTAGGCCGAAAATGAGCTTCCCCTCTTTGAAAGACCAGCAGCCACCACTGCATCCTGGTGTTTGCATGTTTAAATCCAGATGGACACGTTGTATGTATTTTGTTCTCCATACCAGCGCAACACAAATATGTTTCACATGTTTTCTCTAGATAAGCTCTTGTCCGTTTTTTGTAATGTTAAACCTAACCTTAGTCCAAACCTTAACCTAAGTAACATCATGCCTAATGTCATGCCTAACTTTACTCTTTAGGGTCCTCATGCCTAACCTTAACCCTAACCTAACTGTGAACTTTTGAATATAATTTTGAATGCTATGGAGTGTATGTCGTGTGGAATGATTTTGCATGAATCTGCGCAACAAAATATAATTTTTAAATAATAATAATTTGATTTATTTAACCAGGGAAACCACATTGAGACCAGTGTCTCGTTTACAAGTGTGCCCTGGGAACACAACCATAAAAATGGAACAAATACAGTACAATATCAAATAAATATTTGAAGACATACATACCAACAATTCAAGTTAATTAACACAATCATATTTTCACTGTAAACGTTTTTGACCAAAGCAGTGAACTGGCTTAAAGAAACTAATTCATCCTAAAGAAGAACTGCCTGAATGTTGTTCCACATATGAGGAGCTAGGCACTTAATGCAGATCTGCCATATTTTGTCTTTACAAAGGGAGTGTCTAATGTCAACCAGTCCTGAGATCTTGTGTTGTAATTAGAGACTCTGAACTCCAAAAAAGAAGATAAATAGTTAGGGAGCCACTGTAGAAGGGCTTTGTACACAAACTGGGAGAGGTGCAATAATCTACGTGTTTTTAAGGAAGTCCAGCCAACCTTTTGATAAAGCAAACAATGATGAGTGTTAAAACTATGTGAGGTGATAAAACGCAGAGCACTGTGGTAAACCGGGTCAAGAGATCTCAGGGTCACATCTGCAGTGCTGGTGTAAATAGTATCTCCATAGTCGAGGACAGGTAAAAATGTTGCTAGAACAATATGCTTCCTGGTGGCACGTGAGAAGCATGCCTTATTTCTATAAAGAAAGCCCAGTTTGCATTTAAGCTTCTTAACAAGCTCAAAAACATGTTTCTTAAATGATAGATCACTGTCTATCCATATACCTAGGTATTTGTAAGCAGGAACTAGTTCAATAGCAGAGCCATTCATGGAGTAAAGATCCAACACAGAACAAGGTTTATGTGACATTGTAAAAAGCATGTACTTTGTCTTCCCTGAATTTAAAACAAGTTTCAAGCTTGCTAGGACAACCTGAACAGCAAAAAAAAGCAGACTGCAATCGTGATAATGCAATATCAATGGATGGGGCTATAGAGTAGATAACTGTGTCATCTGCATACATGTGGAAGGTACAGTCTTTAATGGACAGACCAATATCATTAATTTAAAGAGTAAAAAGAACAGTACCTAAGATGGAACCCTGCGGAACACCCTTGCATACCTCAAGAAAATTAGACTTGGCTCCATCAGAAACAATGGCCTGTGTTCTGTCATTAAGATAGTCACTAATCCAATCAAAAGCATTGGAGTCAAGACCTATAGCAGACAATTTAACTAGCAATATGTCATGGTCTACAGTGTCAAAGGCCTTGGAAAGGTCAATGAACATTGCAGCACAGCACATCCTAGCATCCAAAGCACTAAAAACATAATTTTAAACTAAAGTGGTTGCAGCAATAGTGCTATGCCCAGGTCTGAACCCAAACTGATTTGTGTATAGGATATTGTTCTCAGCTAAAAAAGAACGAAGCTGCATATTTACTAATCTCACCATAATTTTAGTTAAACAGGAAAGCATTGATATGGGTCTGTAATTATCGAGAATACCACAATCTCCACCCTTATGAAGAGGCAAGACATGGGCACATTTCCATACTTTGGGAATCGTTCCAGTTGTCAAGGTCAAATTTAAAATATGTGTAACTATGCCAACTATATGGAAAGCTGCACACTTAAAAAAATGGGCTCTAAATTATCAGCTTCCACAGATTTCCCTGACCCCAGTGCAAGCAAGGCTTCACAAACGTCGTCAACTGAAAGCTGCCTAAAAGTAAACCCCTGTTTAACCACTTCAGTAATATTTAGCAAATCAACTTCAAGGTTATCCAGGCTACTATGAGGTTGTGATGAATGAGAAGCTTTTTCAAATATATATCCTGCCAAAATAAAATGTTAATTGAAAGCATTCAAGATATCTAACTTATCAGTAATTCGGCCAGATACCTGAGTAATTTCATTAGGGAGGGTAAATGAATTACAAACTTTCAATGACTTAAACATTTTCCAGAATTTAGCTGGATTTCCACTGCAATCAGACAATGCTTTAGAAATATAATCGGATTTTGATTTCCTGACCAAATTCACACATTGGTTCCTCAGAAGCCTAAATGACAGCCAGTCAGTGTCAAAGTCACCCCAAGGTTTACCCATGCCTTATTTCTATTCAGAAGTTTAGGGCCAAACCATGGAGTAGATATATTTCGCACCCTTATCCTCTTAAAAGAAGCATGCCTGTTTGCAACAGAGTTAAAAACATTGGTGAACTGCTCCAAGGCAAACTCCACATCCGTTAATGTAAAAATTCCACAAAAATCACTATTACTAAGATCATGTAGAAACACTGGCTCAATACAATTCCTAAAATTTCTTTTAATTGTAATAAGGGGATTAACTTTGTGAATTCTGGCATCTCTAACACATGCTATTGGGCAGTGGTCGCTTACGTCTAGTGGAAAAACACCACTTGCCAAATATTTCTTTGGAGCATTTGTCAAAATGTAATCAATTAAAGTAGAGTTTCTTGGCTCTTTTGGATTAGGCAGAGTAGGTTTATTAATTAATTGTGTTAGGTTTAACGCGTCACAAAACTGCTTTATACCAGTTCCTTCCAGAGAATCCCAGTCCAGATTAAAATCACCCAGAATGAATACCTCCCCAGAAGTACATGAAGCTAAAAGATCAGTTAATTGATTTAGCAAACCTTTTTTAGCTGAGGGCAGACAATATACGCCAATTATTTTAATATTGCCATTTTTGCTTAGGTTAATACTTAAAAACCAACAATTCAAAATATTTTTGGATGGAGACGGATTTGACCAAAGGGATAGAGAAGTGACTACAGGTATAGATGGCAACACCACCACCTCGATTCAACCTATCTTCTCTGAAAACGTTGTACCCATCTATTGCAATGTCTGCATCATTAAAATTATTTCATAAAGTTTCTGACAATACAAAGGAATTAGGGGTGAGATGAAACCTCAAGGACTCAATGAAAACCATTTTGGATTGTAAGCTCCTTATATTTAAGTGCAAAAACCTGAGCCCTCTGCGATTTAAAAAATGTAATGGGGTGTTACAACTTATACTGATATTAGTGGTAGGCCTATGCACCCTGCTTTAACCTTCCAGATGGACCATTTGAATGGAAGTAAGATTACTACTGGTTATAGCTCTATGGTGTAACAAGTTTCTGGCAATAAGAAACTTGGAAACTAAAGTTTCAATGGAGAAGGAGGGGCACACAAACTTATCTGAGCTCACTGAGACACTTGACACTGCGTCATACATATTGGACAGAGATGCAGCGCAAATTTTATTGGTAGAAGGGGGGTACCATGTTTGGTTCCACAGAAAGGGCATGTGATTTCAGCGTCAATCCTGAGGAAAGGACCGCAACAACATATTGTAAGTTAACAGCTAGCATTTGGATGCCTTGCATATTTGGGTGGATGCCATCAGCCTGAAACAGAGGGAAATGATTCCAAAACAAATTAAAATGATCAATATAACCAATATTGTGGGCTTTGCAGGCTGTCAAAAGCCAGGTATGGAGACTGAGAAGCCTGCTGAAATTACCTACACCATGTGACAGAGTCGGTAGCGGGCCGGAAATAAAAATAGATTTATCACAGTCACTTAACAAGTTAAAAAGGGTGTTCAAATCCTTTTTTGTCAGTTCAGATTGCAGATAAGCAGTGTCACAGCTCTCCACATGCACAATCACTCAGATGATAGTGGATGGGAGTGACCGCAGCAACCCTGATAGTCTTTCCAATACGATCAGAACTGTAGCACCTGGAAAGCAATGTGTGGTAGCGTTAAAAATACAAACATTTCTAATAATGGAATCCCCGATTATTAAAGTAGTTGGGGAAGTAGTATTATGATGGCCGGATGATGCAAGAACTGAAACTGCGCTATGTGAAGAAGATGGAGCCTGGAGCCTGTGCCTGGAGGTACTCCGGAGCGTCTGGAAACTGCAGCTTTCAAAATCTCCCTCTTACGACAAGTGGAGGAGGTCACTACTCCGGATGATGGTCGAAGTGGCTCTACCATGGGCTGGGAAACCAACCAAACATCGTTAGCCAGCGGTGAAAAGGCGGGGATAGTGGGTACCAGCGATAGTGAAATATCCAGAGCAGGACAAATTTTGCGGTGCAGCCCTCTGACTCCTCTGGCCTCGTACAACCACCTTGGCCCAAGACGACTGATGATTTGGCTTTGGGGCAGGAGGAAAGCCACGGGCAAATGGAGGGGTCCCACGGAACAGGATCCTGGATGACAGTACTGAGATCAGCAATTCTTTTAGACTGCCCCGAAGCCACGTCAATGTAGCAGTCCAATTATAAATCCTTCCTCCTGAGTTCATCTGAAAGCCGCTGCATATCCTCTTTAAGTAATCTTTTTGTTAGCTTTCCGAAGCAGGACACAGTCCTCACAAGGCAAATCTGGCCTGAAAGACTCGCAGTTTGTGTTGGCCATTGTTGGACCACTAGTAAAAGAGTAAAAAGATGGAATATAATAAGTTCTATGATCTTAGGCAACCGAAGCAGCACTAGCAACTAGCTAAAAACAAACCATGCTAAAAGCTGGCCGTCAAAAGCTGCACTGCTGCAATGAAACAACCATAAATGGTATATGGCAACAACTGAAAACTATAATATAAAAACATGTTATAAGAGAAGATACTAATACTTGATAAAACTCAATAAAACTCAATAAAAGGCTTAAAACCGCAATATAGCCACACTCAATGTGTCTCCACAGTCTCCACGGCAGTCAGACTAGTGTACAGAACCCTTGCCTGCCTGAAGAATAAAGTAATGTGAAGATGAAATGTAGTAGAAGGACTAATATAGGCTAATAGTAAAATGTTCAGCTGAAACATATAAAACTCTAAATATGTGTGCATATAACCTAAGTCATGTTTGCAAAATAGTTTCCTGAGAATATAATTTGGGAGAATTACACAGATGTACAGTTTCGATATTTAAAAAAAATGGATCCTCAGTTTACATTTAAGCACGTGGAAGTAAAGCTGCCCCTGCTGGTTCTTTCAGGATTATAATGGCCTGTTCCTTTAACAAAGAGGTGACTCGACTGTCAGATTGTAAAAATGCCAAAGGCTTGACTGACAGGCTTGCGTTGAACCCTACGTTTAAACACATTAGCACATTAGGGTGTGCTACTTTAAGGAGCATCACTTTGCATTAATGTTAAATATTTACCCCGTCTTTGCACTTGTCCTTCAACAGACACTTGTATTTGTAACAGAAGTGTACAGTTTAACTGATCTATTAGTATTTCTGACTATACAAAACATCACTTTACAAACCAATAATTTGCAGCTGACGTGTACACAGACGTATATAGAAGAGTCTTTGCTATGAAAAGTCATAACAAAGAGAAATAGGCATAGGAAATCATTATACTTTCACCAACAACATGATCGCTGCGGAAACAATCAGACGCTATCACAGTACATTCATCATTCTACAGTACGGTCCCACTCAACGTCAGTTGCCAGGGCCAAATTGCAGCCAACTATCATCCAAAACCACAAACTCTGTCAGTCACAATCTGGATATCAGTCAGATGTCAACACAACCTCTTTTATCACACTGGCTATAATTCCTAACTCTATCACACCAACCACTGAGAATCCAACATCAGTCAAACCAACCCTTTCCTTTGTAACTTGTGTCACATCAAACTCTGTCATGTTAGAGTTTGGGTCATATTCAAGAAAAATCTGAAACTTTACCACATCCAGAAGGGAACCATGCAGTCTAAACTCGTTGAAAGGATGTTGTCACAACTGAGAACATGAAGATATCTCCCTGACATTGTACTGTGGTAGTTATGGCTGACTAATATCCATTGCTAATGTATAGTAGCGTTATGTTTAAATTAAAAGATGATGTATATGTGGACTTTGTTGTAAGACATATTTTACTCACTACTGGTCGTTTGCAATAATACTTACGAATGCATCTAATCTCCATGGTTTTATTGAATAGTTGTTTAAGTTGTATTTTATACTGTCACCTTAATATATTTGTATATGTTTGATTGACATATGCTTATACCATTGTTGGTGGCGTTAAAAGATGGCTTGTGGCATTGTCTGGAGTGCATTCTTCATTCTTAAGCAACAGAGACAGCACATGACTGGAAGCTGTCACTTTGACTGTCTCTACTTGACATTTGATACAATTACATCTGAAAACTAGACTAGGATTTTAAGGTAAATCATTACATTTTGGCAAATTTATAATGTTTTTTCCTTCAAAGTTGCTGAGCAATGTGTAAGTACAAATGCCATGTGTTTATATTAGAAACATGGCCAAAATCTCTGAATATGGAATAGGTGGGCTATCAAGGACCCACTCAGTTCTGTACTTTCCCATTTACCTAAAATATTTTCAATCAAATGATTTATATTCATTCACACAATGCTAAATGCAATAGCCTTGAGATGCAATCCAGAGGTATGGAAAATATACCAGCTCCCAGACTACCATTCTTTTCCAGGTGAAATAACATACAGTGTTGACTATTATCCTGAGAAGGGTACATACACAATTTAGCAGAATGAATGACAGGAAAATGCCCTTTAGCCCTAATGAGACTTTGACAATTAAATTCCAGTCTGACATACTTAGCCAGAGCAGGTTATAAATAATTAATCTGAACAAGTATGCAGGGCTGTCAAGAGAATGTCATGTCTCATTTGTTTGCAGAGACCGATCCAGCAGTGACTGGTGATGTGGCAACATGCATTGTTAAAAGATCATATTTGAAGACTTTTCTCCACATTCCATGTCTTTCTCATTGCATGAAGGCCTGTGTTATTCCCACTGTCAGTATAGATATTAGGCTTTTCCTCGGTTCACAGAACAAACCTTTTCTTCAGATTTTTCAGAGCTCATTTTAAATGCCCAAGTTATTAAGAATGCTCTTTTAGGTTTTGGAGTCTATGAAGCATTTGAGGACAAGGGAGCATTTTAAAATATATTCCTCCATAAATGTGTTGTTGTTATTAATATCTTAACTGGTGTTGTGTACTTCAAATGTCAGCTTTATTGGAGTTATTGAAATTCATTACATCTTAATTAGAAGTGTTACAGTATGTCTAATGCACAGTATAATAAGGTAACTATATGAATATGACATTGATGGGTATTTAGAAAGAGTATGTTTGATATCTGTGTAAAAGACAACCCAAATAATGAAACACAAATTAACAAGTAATATCTAATAGATGATTCATTTCGTAACTCCAGGCGCAAGTGGTGCAAAGTGTGGGGTTTTTTCACCATGTCGTGCACTTGATTTCTTTTTCTAGCTTTCTTCAGCGTCACCTGGAAGACAGTGGGCTGTGATTTGTCAGAAAGCCAAGCTCTGCTTTTTTTCTTTGAAGAAGGTGTGAACGCTCACTACATAAGCAATAAACACTATTGTATTGTTAAACAATCTCCACCACCCCTGTCTTTTTCTGCCATCGGGAAAGATTAGAAGTATAGTCAGATCAAAAGTTTTGAGAATAACACAATACTGGTCACCACAAAATTAACTGCTTCAATGATCTTAGATCTGTTTGTCAGTACTTACTATTACACCAAAGTATAATTACAAGCAGTCCATATTCATAAGTCAAAGGCTTTTATTGACAATTACATGAAGTTTATGAAAAGAGTCAATATTTGCAGTGTTTACCCGTCTTTTTCAAGACCTCTGCAATCCACCCTGGCATGCTGTCAATTAACTTCTGGGCCACATCCTGACTGATGGCAGCCCGTTATTGCATGATCAATGTTTGAGTTTGTCAGAATTTGTGGGGTTTTGTTTGTCCACCCGCCTCTTGAAGATCGACCACAAGTTCTCAATTGGATTAAGGTCAGGGGAGTTTCCTGGCCATGGACCCAAACTTTCGATGTTTTGTTCCCCGAGCCACTTAGTTATCATTTTTCTCTTATGGCAATGTGCTCCATCATGCTGGAGAAGGCATTTGTCATCGCCAAACTGTTCTTGGATGCTTGGGAGAAGTTACTCTAGGAGGATGTGTTGGTACCGTTCTTTATTCATGGCTGTGTTCTTAGGCAAAATTGTGAGTGAGCCAACTCCCTTGGCTGAAAAGCAACCCCACACATGAATGGTCTCAGGATGCTTTAATGTTGGCATGACACAGGACTGATGGTAGCGCTCACCTTGTCTTCTCTGGACAAGGTGTTTTCCGGATGGCCCAAACAATCGGAAACAGGATTCATCAGAGGAAATGACTTCATCCCATTCCTCAATAGACCAATCCCTGTACCTTTTGCAGAATATCAGTCTGTCCCTGATGTTTTTCCTGGAGAATGGTGGCTTCTTTGCTGCCCTTTGACACCAGACCTTCCTCCAAAAGTCTTTACCTCAATGTGCATGCAGATGCACTCATACCAGCCTGCTGCCATTCCTTAGTAAGCACTGCACTGGTGGTGCCCTGATCACGCAGCTGAATCAAATTTGGGAGACAGTCCTGATGCTTGCTGGACTTTCTTGGGTGCCCTTATGCCTTCTTCACAACAATTGAACCTCTCTCCTTGAAGTTCTTGATTCACGTATTTCCTTGCAGGTAACCATGGTTGACAGAGGAAGGACAATGACTCCAAGCACCACACTACTTTTAAAGCTTTCAGTCTGTTATTCTAACTTAATCAGCATGACAGAGTGATCTCCAGCCTTGTCCTCGTCAACACTCACCTGTGTTAATGAGACAATCACTGACATTATGGCAGCTGGTAATTTTGTGGCAGGGCTGAAATGAAAAGGAAATGTTTTTTGGGGGGATTATGTTAATTTTCATGGCAAAGAGGGACTTTGCAATTCATTGCAATTCATCTGATCACTCTTCATGACATTCTGGAGTATATGCAAATTGCCATCATCAACACAGAAGCAGCAAACTTTGTGAAAATTAATATTTTGACATCCTCAAAAAGTTTGACCACGACTGTATGAAAGCAAAATTTTGTGACTGGACACAACTGTTTCAACTCACCTACGCAAACAAGGTCTGTTCCAAGCTCAAAAAGGTCTTTAAATGAGTGTCAACGGAAGCCACGTTGTCTCTCATTGTGAATGCCAGTTCATTCATTTCGTTCAATGTTCTTTGTCTCGATGGAATGAGGTGTCCTACAGGTCACTTTTGTCTTCTGATAACATCAGCCATTTAAAAAGCATGCAGCAAACTGGATAGAATAGACTTGGCCATTAATAAATTGTAGTTCTGATCTAATTAAAGGGCTCTTCCGGTGTCCTCACCGAACATTTGGTGTGATGTGTGTTCACAATAGCACCCTATTTGTTAGTAAAGTGCACTACACCGGGCACTGGTCAAAAGATGTGCACTATGTTGAAAATAGGGTGACATTTGGGACACATTTCTGGGAGGGAGCCAGGCACGCAGGCTGGCAGGAAAGCAGCACAGGCCTGTAAATAATCAGGCCTGGGGCTCTCCCACCCCCAGTACCCAGGAGACGACGGCTGTGTCAACGGCCTGGTGCTGCACTGTCACCACATATCACTTCTGAGTCTTCTGAGGACCTGGCTACTTCTGTGAACATACTGTACCACATTTTCTCAACATTCCTTACCCAACCACATACCGCTACCCAAGATAGCCTGGACAAAAATGATTCACATTTCAAATGTTTTATTCAAATGGTGCTGTGTTCATTTTCAAATCTGGTTAAATAGGATATATCTTCATTTCAAGCATTTTTTTTCAGTTGAAGCAAAACAAAATGCTGACAACCAAGAGAAAGCTACAATTAGGTCTGAAAATAATTGGACACTGAAACAAGTTTAGTTATTTTGTCTGTTTACCAAAATATATTAAATTTGAGGTCAGATGGTTTAGCGAAAGGTCTGGAGTTGATTCCAGGTGTGGCATTCACATTTGGAAGCTGTTGCTGTGAACACACAGCATGTGGTCAAAGTAGCACTCTCAATGCAATTGAAAAAGGGTATCCTAAGGCTGCAAAAAATTATACTCATAAAAAAATTATATATATATATATACACTCACCTAAAGGATTATTAGGAACACCATACTAATACAGTGTTTGACCCCCTTTCGCCTTCAGAACTGCCTTAATTCTACGTGGCATTGATTCAACAAGGTGCTGAAAGCATTCTTTAGAAATGTTGGCCCATATTGATAGGATAGCATCTTCCAATTGATGGAGATTTGTGGGATGCACATCCAAGGCACGAAGCTCCCGTTCCATCACATCCCAAAGATGCTCTATTGGGTTGAGATCTGGTGACTGTGGGGGCCATTTTAGTACAGTGAACTCATTGTCATGTTCAAGAAACCAATTTGAAATGATTTGAGGTTTGTGACATGGCGCATTATCCTGCTGGAAGTAGCCATCAGAGGATGGGTACATTGTGGCCATAAAGGGATGATGGTCAGAAACAATGCTCAGGTAGGCATTTAAACGATGCCCAATTGGCACTAAGGGGCCTAAAGTGTGCCAAGAAAACATCCCCTTAACCATTACACCACCACCACCAGCCTGCACAGTGGTAACACGGCATGATGGATCCATGTTCTCATTCTGTTTACGTCAAATTCTGACTCTACCATCTGAATGTCTCAACAGAAATCAAGACTCATCAGACCAGGCAACATTTTTCCAGTCTTCAACTGTCCCATTTTGGTGTGCTCTTGCAAATGGTAGCCTCTTTTTCCTATTTGTAGTGGAGATGAGTGGTACCCGGTGGGGTCTTCTGCTTGTAGCCCATCCGCCTCAAGGTTGTGCGTGTTGTGGCTTCACAAATGCTTTGCTGCATACCTCGGTTGTAACAAGTGGTTGTTTCAGTCAATGTTGCCCTTCTATCAGCTTGAAGCAGTCGGACCATTCTCCTCTGACCTCTAGAATCAACAAGGCATTTTCGCCCACGGGACTGCCGCATACTGGATGTTTTTCCCTTTTCACAACATTCTTTGTAAACCCTAAAAATGGTTGTGCGTGAAAATCCCAGTAAGTGAGCGGATTGTGAAATACTCAGACCGGCCCATCTTCCACCAAAAACCATGCCACGCTCAAAATTGCTTAAATCACCTTTCTTTCCCATTCTGACATTCAGTTTGGAGTTCAGGAGATTGTCTTGACCAGGGCCACAATTGCCATGTGATTGTTTGAGTAGATCATTGCATTAAGGAGAAATTGGATGGGTGTTCCTAATAATCCTTTAGGTGAGTGTATATATATATATATATATCAGCCGCGGTCGGTGGATCTTAATTGGGGAGGACAGGCTCATATTACGCTCAGGACCAGAGTGAATGGAATGGTGCGCATCGCACAAAACCCAGTGTTTTTTATTTTGGATAGGGATATAGTCTCAGATTCAGCCTAAGCAGTTGATAGGACAGTGCTAATAATAGGATAGACAATAAACTAAAACGTACTGCAAAGGCAACCCAGGAGTTTTTAAGGCAAAGAAGTGGAAAAAACCTGCAATGGCTGTGTCAATCACCTTATCTCATCTCGATCAAGCATGCTTTTCACTTGCCGAAAACAAAACTTAAGACAGAAAGACAGATGAACAAACAACTGAAGACAGCTGCACTAAAGGCCTGGCAAAGCATCACAAAGGAGGAAACCCAGTGTTTGGTGATGTCCATGTGTTCCAGACTTCAAGCAGTCATTGCCTGCAAAAAATTCTCAATGGAGTATAAAAAATGTACATTTTATTTATGATTGTATTCATTTGTCCAATTAGATTTGAGCCCCTGAAATGAGGGGATTGTGTATGAATATGGTTCCAAACCCTAAATGTTCCATACTATATTTTTGTTCAATCCCTTGAATTAAAGCTGAACGTCTGCACTTGAAATGAATCTTGGTTATTTAATTTTAATTTTATTGTGGTGGTGTACAGAGCAAAAATGATTAATATTGTGTCAGTGTCCAAATATTTCCAAACAACTGTATGTATACTTATTCTATACAATACTTCCTTTTGCATAGTATTGTACACATATACAGTATATGTTTGTATCCTAAATATGATTAAAATAGTTTTGTTAAATATTGCAAGACAACTCAGACAGTAAGTAACAATTGAAACACATTTAACAAGCAAGCTGAGTTATACAAAAACATTAGGAAATAGCCCAATTTATCCAAGTTGATGTTTTAGCACACACCCCTCAGGGTTTGAGCTAGAATATAATGTTTCCCAAAATGTAGGCATACACATAGATTGACCCTCTATGTCCCGTTACACGAACATGCACAGTAGTATACGCATGGAATGGAAGTCAAAACAATAATAAATGTGCCTGGGACTAGCCAGGCCACCAGCCTGTCTGTCCACCAGCCTGTCTGTCCACCAGCCTGTATGTCCACCAGCCTGTATGTCCACCAGCCTGTCTGTCCACCAGCCTGTCTGTCCACCAGCCTGTCTGTCCACCAGCCTGTCTGTCCACCAGCCTGTCTGTCCACCAGCCTGTATGTCCACCAGCCTGTCTGTCAGATAGTGACTTACATTAAATTAATCTTGCCAACCCAGTTAAAATAAGAAATAAAAAGACGAATAAACTGACAAATGGATGTAGATGGCTGGCTGTCCGGTGGCCATAACGGCTTCAAATCAAACATTTTTACATACTGTAAATAGTTTGGAATAAAATGTGTTTCTCTGGGAACAAGCCTAATTGGGTGCTGTGTTTGATATTAAATGTATAACATTTATCTGTCTGCAAGCCTACATTACCATATTTCATTATTAAGCCAGCATGAAAATCTTTCATGAACGCGGGGGTCTGCTCAATGCTCAATATGACATACTGTAGTCATTATTTTACCTCAATTGCTCTGGACTTTCGAATGAAATCCTAATTCTATTGTGAGGTTGTGAACGTGAGAAATTCATAAAACACACATTAATAGCCAATGAAAACCAGTGGGTGATTCATTTTTTATAGATACAACACACCACAAGCTTACAAACTGAAGTAGCAAGCTACCAAGATGGCTGGATTGATGTTTAGTAAATCAAACCCATATGTTACAAGACACCATAGACATTGGTTAGACATCAGATGTATACTGTACCCATATTCTCAAATGGCTAGCTGCTACCGACATGCCACAATGTGCCCGGATGCTCAGGATAACCAGCTGAGAACATGTTATAGACTATTCTGCATAATTACATCCCCAAAAGAATAGCAAAGGAACATATCAGATACATACGACAACATGAAATTAGTTTTTCTAAATAAATACAAATCTCCAAACCTCCATTCCCTTAGTATAAAGAGTGCCAGTATATAATATATTGCATGATGCTTCCTTAGAGGTGACTTAAAAAAAGGTAACATTTGTTGTACACAAGGGTTGGACTGGGACTGAAAAATGGCCCGAGACTTAGAAACGCAGACCTGCCCACAACCCGTGTCCAGTTCCCAAATACATAGTAACACACCATCCATTATATGATATGGTACTGAAATATGATTCAGTTATATCATCAGCTGCTATTTGTGAACCAGCTTACAAACGCAGTATTGAAACAGTATTTTGTGTTTTTATTAATCCAATAAAAGGATGTACTGTATATAGGAAAATGTTTCCCTACACTATTCATTGCTTTCTTACACACAAAAGCATGTCCTAAAATGTGCTCTATTTCTCTCTTTCCACTACTCTCTGTATCTGCATCTGCTTTTAGATTTAGCAAAGAAGAATAAGAATCAGTTAACAATAATCAAAGATCAAAATCAATTGAACTAACTAATTTGCATATACACTCATCTAAAGGATTATTAGGAACACCCATCCAATTTATCCTTAATGAAATGATCTACTTTTTATTTTATTTTATTTAACCTTTATTTAACCAGGTAAGTTGACTAAGAACAATTTCTTATTTACAGCAACGACCTGGGAGCAATTAGGGTAAAGTGTCTTGCCCAAGGACACAACGACATTTGGCTCAGTCGGGAATCGAACTGTATATATATATATATACACTCACCTAAAGGATTATTAGGAACACCCATCCAATTTCTCCTTAATGCAATGATCTACTCAAACAATCACATGGCAATTGTGGCCCTGGTCAAGACAATCTCCTGAACTCCAAACTGAATGTCAGAAGGGGAAAGAAAGGTGATTTAAGTAATTTT
The DNA here is from genome assembly GCA_016801145.1 of Umbra pygmaea. Lineage (NCBI taxonomy): Eukaryota > Metazoa > Chordata > Actinopteri > Esociformes > Umbridae > Umbra > Umbra pygmaea. The sequence continues at coordinate 48,083 of JACXGM010001359.1, forward strand.
GAGCGTGGCATGGTTGTTGGTGCCAGACAGGCCGGTCTGAGTATTTCACAATCTGCTCAGTTACTGGGATTTTCATGCACAACCATTTCTAGGGTTTACAAAGAATGGTGTGAAAAGGGAAAAACATCCAGTATGTGACAGTCCTGTGGGCGAAAATGCCTTGTTGATGCTAGAGGTCAGAGGAGAATGGGCCAACTGCTTCAAGCTGATAGAAGGGCAACTTTGACTGAAATAACCACTTGTTACAACCGAGGTATGCAGCAAAGCATTTGTGAAGCCACAACACGCACAACCTTGAGGCGGATGGGCTTCAACAGCAGAAGACCCCACCAGGTACCACTCATCTCCACTACAAATAGGAAAAAGAGGCTACAATTTGCAAGAGCACATCAAAATTGGAAAGTTGAAGACTGGAAAAAATGTTGCCTGGTCTGATGAGTCTCAATTTCTGTTGAGACATTCGGATGGTAGAGTCAGAATTTGGCGTAAACAGAATGAGAACATGGATCCATCATGCCTTGTTACCACTGTGCAGGCTGGTGGTGGTGGTGTAATGGTTTATGGGATGTTTTCTTGGCACACTTTAGGCCCCTTAGTGCCAATCGGGCATTGTTTAAATGCCACGGCCTACCTGAGCATTGTTTCTGACCATGTCCATCCCTTTATGGCCACCATGTACCCATCCTCTGACGGCTACTTCCAGCAGGATAATGCACCATGTCAAAAAGCTTGAATCATTTCAAATTGGTTTCTTGAACATGACAATGAGTTCACTGTACTAAAATGGCCCCTACAGTCACCAGATCTCAACCCAATAGAGCATCTTTGGGATGTGGTGGAACGGAACCTTCGTGCCCTGGATGTGCATCCCACAAATCTCCATCAACTGCAAGATGCTATCCTATCAATATGGGCCAACATTTCTAAAGAATGCCCTACAGCATCTTGTTGAATCAATGCCACATAGTTCTGAAGGCGAAAGGGGGTCAAACACAGTATTAGTATGGTGTTCCTAATAATCCTTTAGGTGAGTGTAATAGCCCTGTAAAGCCATTTTGTAAATATTAATTAGTGGCCCTTTCTCTTGTGCATTGTTTCATCTTAATTAAAAATATATATAATGTATTTACAGTTCTGGAAACAGATTTAGACCACTGCATATTTTTCTGAAATCAACCCCATTGAAAACCTCTATAATGTGATCAAGAGGAAGATGGATGTTCACAAGTCATCAAACAATGCTGAGCTGCTTGATTTTCTGTGCCAGGAGTGGCATAAAGTCACCCAACATCAATGTGAAAGACTGGTGGAGAGCATGACAAGACACATGAAAGCCAAGTATCACTATTTTTCATTATTTCATTCTAAAAAATTGATTTCTGAACACTTTCTGAGTTAATGCATTAGTATTGTCCTACGTGTAATACAATTAACTTATTTTCTTTGCATTATTCGAGGTCTGACAACACTGCATCTTTTTGTCATGTTGACCAGTTGTCATTTTCTGCAAATACCTGCTCTCAATGACAATAATTTTATTTGGAATTTGGCAGAAATATTGTCAGTAGTTTATGGAATATAACATTTTTACTAGCTATTACTATTACTAGCACGCAGGTGCATTCAGTTCGGCCTGATTACTGGCAAGGTGGACTGTTTATATAACCAGGGTTTGGGCAAGAAGCATTGTCTGTTATTATTTTGTTCTGCGTGTATTGCGAGCTCTGTAGTCTTTTCTGAGACTTCATTTTTTTGTTTGGGATTATTAAACACTCCGAAGAGTTCTCCTGCGCTTGTCTCCTGTTTATTGAGCAACACCATTAACATGTATATACAGTATATATAGTAATGTGCTAAAGTTTAGGCACCCCTGACAAGTTCCATGAGTTTCATTCATAAATAATTAGGTGTTTGGATCAGCAATGTCATGTTGATCTATCAAATAACTGAAGGACAGAGTAATATTTCAGTAGTGAAATGAGTTTTAACAGAAACTCTACAATATGCATCAAAATGCAATTAGACAGGTGCATACATTTGGGCAGCCTTGTCATTTTGTTGATTTGAATACTTTTAACTAACTAGCACTGATTAATTGGAACACACAATTGGTTTGGTGAGCTCACTAAGCCTTGAACTTCATAGACAGGTGCATCTAATCATGAGAAAAGGTATTTAAGACGGCCAATTGCAAATTGTTTTTCTCTTTGACTCCCCTCTGAATAGTGGCAACATTAGGGCCTCAAAAAAAAATACTCTCAAATAACCTGAACACAAACATTGTTCAACATTATGGTTTAGGGGAAAGGCTACAAAAAGCTATTGCAGAGATTTAAGCTGTCAGTGTCCACTGTGATGAACATAGTAAGGAAATGGAAGACTAGAGTCACAGTTTTTGTTAAGGCCAGAAGTGGCAGGCCAAGTAAAATATCAGAGAGGCAAAGGCAAATGATGGTGAGAACGGTCAAAAACAGCCCACAGACCACCTCCAAAGACCTACAACATCATCATGCTACAGATGGTGCATCCTTCAACAACTCAGGGAACTTTGTACAACTAGAAGCTCTATGGGAGAGTGATACAGAAGAAGACTTTTCTGCACGCACACCACAAACAGAGTCACTTGAGATATACAAACGCACATTTGGACAAGCCAGCTTCATTTTGGAAGAAGGTGCTGTGGACTGATGAAAGAAAGATGGATTTATTTGGTCATAATAAGGGGCATTAATGGTGGCAAAAGAACACAGCATTCCAAGACAAACATTTGCTACCCACAGTAAAATTTGGTGGAGGTTCCATCATCAATCCCTCCAGAAAAATGTGATTATGCGGTTGCATAATGCAATGCATAATCAGCCAAAGTCTGCATATTTATGCTGGGGGTGCATTCTTTCAAATATGCTGCACTTCCGTCGCATAAATTGCAGATTTCACATATATAAAAAAACACATATATCTTAGAAGAAAGTTGAAAAATGTTGTATTTACTTCACACAATCAAACTGCAGTTTTTGCAAGTTTCCGCAATTTTTGCAAGTTCCCACAATTTCATTGCTTACATTTGCATAAATATCCTGCATGTTCCATCGCATTTTTTAAGAAAATATCATGCTGTGGGGCTGTGTGGCCAGTGCTGAGACTGGGAATCATATTAAAGTTGGGGATTGCATGGATTCCACTCAATATCAGCAGATACTTGAGAATAATGTACAGTAAAGTACAGTAAATGTAAAGTTACACCAGGGCTGGATATTTCAACAAGACAACCACCCAAAACACTGCTCAAAATCTACTCTTGCATTTATGCAGAGGAACAAGTACAATGTTCTGGAATGGCGATCCCAGTCCCCAGACCTGAATATCATTGAAAATCTGTGGGGTGATTTGAAGCTGGCTGTCCATGCTCGGCAACCATCAAACCTAACTAAACTGGAGATGTTTTGGAAGTAGGAATGGTCCAAAATACCATCCAGAATTCAGACACTCATTACAGGCTATAAGAAGCGTCTAGAGGCTATTATTTATGCTTAAGGAGGCTCAACTAAATTTTGATGTGATATTTATGTTGGGGTGCCCAAATTTATGCACCTGTCTAATTTCATTTTGATGCATATTACACATTTTCTGTTCATCCAATAAACCTCATTTCACTACTGAAATATTACTGTGTCCTTTGGTTATTTGATAGATCATCATGAAATTGCTGATCCAAACACCCAATTATTTATAATTGAAAATCATGGAAATTTGCAGGGGTGCCTAAAAGTCTGCATACAACTGTGCATGTATGTGTATATATATCCATCCATCCATCCATCCATTTTCGTCCGCTTATCCGGGATCGGGTCGCGGGGGCAGCAGCTCCAGCAGGGGACCCCAAACGTCCTTTTCCTGAGCCACATTAACCAGCTCTGACTGGGGGATCCCGAGGCGTTCCCAGGCCAGGTTGGAGATATAATCCCGCCACCTAGTCCTGGGTCTTCCCCGAGGCCTCCTCCCAGCTGGACATTCCTGGAACACCTCCCTAGGGAGGCGCCCAGGGGGCATCCTTACCAGATGCCCAAAACCACCTCAACTGGCTCCTTTCGATGCAAAGGAGCAGCGGCTCTACTCTGAGGTCCTCACGGATGACTAAGCTTCTCACCCTAAGGGAGACGCCCGCCACCCTCCTGAGGAAACCCATTTCGGCCGCTTGTACCCTGGATCTCGTTCTTTCGGTCATGACCCAGCCTTCATGACCATAGGTGAGGGTAGGAACAAAAAATGCCCGGTAGATTGAGAGCTTTGCCTTCTGGCTCAGCTCTCTTTTCGTCACAACGGTGCAATATAATGAGTGTAATACCGCCCCCGCTGCGCCGATACTCCGACCAATCTCCCGCTCCATTGTTCCCTCACTCGCGATCAAGACCCCAAGGTATTTTAGCTCCTTCATTTGGGGTAAGGACTCATTCCCTACCTGGAGTAGGCACTAAATAAAATATACATAAAATATATATATATCTTTATACAGTAAAATTGAGCACATCCCTCACATTTTTGTAAATATTTCATTATAACTTTTCATGTGACAACACTGAAGAAATTACACTTTACTAAAATGTAAAGTAGCGAGTTTTCTGTCCCCTCAAAATATCTCAACACACAGCCATAAAGGTCTAAACTGCTAGCGACAAAATTGATTACACCCCTAAAGTTAAAATGTCCAAATCGGGCCCAATTAAAAAAAAAATGTATGGAAAGCAGCTATCTATAATATCTGAAGCTGTTATACAGAACGCCTTACATTATTGATAAAGTTTTCAATTGAAAATCGACTACTCCAAAATGAAGAAGTATCTGGAGGTAATCCTCAATGTATCTGTATTTGGATAGCATTTTTTAGTAACATAACATATTAAAGTTAAAATCAGTTACAGTACTCCCCAACCATGCGTTCAGGAAATCCCCCAATTCTCCCGATGGCCAGTCCAATTGTTGTACACATATTTATGTTCTTCTTTTTAGGGACAAGGGATCCTTAATAAGTCGTCCCCTAATTTTGCTGTTTAAAGGGAAATAGCTTTAGATCTTTTTGAGTTATACAGAATTGTTTACATTTACAAGTAAATTACATAGTTTTTTTAACGCTGCATTGTGTAGGATCTGCTCCCATCTAGTGGTGAAATTGTATATGACAAGCAACTGAAGCCTCTCGCATTATTATACCAGCAACGTAAACCTGGATATTCGTTTTATCTTTCAAAGATTTGTAACCAAATGCAATTGAATTGTGTGTAAAGAAACAATAAGAGCATGCAATAGCAAAAATAATCATTTAACATGTTTTATTAATAAAAGTAACGAATATGTTTTACACACAATTTGATTGAATAAATTGTCAGTGTCTCATGTGAAAACATGATTATATTTGAAAAACATTCACTAGAGTCTGTTTTATTCCAGAAGAATACTAATTTTAGCAAAACATGAACATGGACACTACCTATGCAATGAATAAACAATGATTATTGCAATGAACCACGAGCGCTATTATTTTGAAATGAAAAATCCCAGTTTGTGTTACCAGGCGAACGTTCATGCCTTATGTACAGCTTGAGCCAGCGCTGCCATTACATGTCCTCGAGAATAGGCATGATCTTACATCTTCAACAGCCTTTGAAATTTGCAGGCAGTCGTGAGTAATCTCCCCCTGACATTCGTCATGGTGCCACTAGTGTAAAAGCGCGAAAGGCCGTGCTTGAATTTCTAGGTATGTCCCTCTTTGGCTAATGTATTTTAAAGATGGAGGCGTAACATGGCTGCCGCAATTCGAGCGGCACCATTGTAGGTATTGTGAATGGAAGATTCTACGCTTACGAAAATACTTTGATTATTAGCTGGAAGTAATTACACATGAATGAGCACATATTTTTGAAAGAACAAAGGGATTTTTGCTTAGAATCAACTCAAAGAAATACATAGTGTAGCTTTAAATTACGAAATATAACTGCAGTATTGTTTGAATAAGTAGGCAAATAAGGCAAATAAGTATTCCAAAAGAAGGCTAAGTATATCGCTGATCGGGGATCAAACCAGCAACACTTACAACAAGACTTACACTTTCCATTTGAGCTTCTGCAGGCTGCAAAATTGGCATAGCGCTGCTTGGTATTTGTGTTTGTGTCACGCCACTGTCCATCAACTCCAAGTGTTCAGATTGGGTGCCTGTAAATTCAGTAGCAGCGAACGTAATCATCCTGTGCATGCTCCGACAAAAGGCTTCCGTGTTTTGTGAACAGTGAGAAAAATAATTGGTAGCTCAGGCGACATGTGGTTGGATGAACCATGTGCACGCCACTCGTCATCCCATAGATATTTACAAGGAGTTGCAGAGCTGCAGACAAGGCAGGATTAGAGAAGGACTTGGGAAGAGAGGAAAATCTAGAAAAATCACCACAAAAAAGATATATTCAAAACCTTGGGACTGGAAAGTCCTATCTGCAAAATTTATTTTGAGAATATTAAACATGACTGTACTACCCTCAAAACTGTTACTGTAAATATTAAATCATTCTTACCTAAAAAGGGCTTTACATTACAGATCCAGTCTTGGATGTTAACAATAAAAACATAATAAATAAACTCTAAGTGGAATCACATTCATACCTTAGTCAGCCACGATGTTCCAAGTTTAAATCGGGTGGTTTTAATGAAATTGTTAGCACAGTAGCTCAACTTTTGAAACCAATCAAACTGTGTAAACTAGTTTGAAGGGCAAAAAGCATATTTTCATCCTAACAAAAATAGAACGGCTCTCAAAATTAATCAGCCCCTTTCATTATATATTTTTTGTGACAGCTTTTGCCATTAATTCATACAAAGTCAATAATGTCCAAGTGACTTTAATGTCCAAGCGAAATAGTGAATAGTGATCCCAAACCTCCAGGTATGCAGTATTAGGGATAGCCATGCAACCAGACTAATTTGCGTTGCTGTACCAGGCAGTCATGCAGCCTGTCAGTATATTATCGATGGTGCTTCCGTAGAGCACAGTAAAAGGTCCCTGGGAAAGGCCACATTTCTTCAGGCTGCTGTACAGTCCTCTTGTTATTGTGAGGAAGAGCAGTGTGCATTGCAGTGACGATTGCATCATCAATGGATCTGTGGGGGTGGTAGGCAAATTCAAGCGTGTTAAAGTGTAACTCTCGCCGAAATGCAACCTAAGGATTTTTTTTTTATGTACCAACATCTGTAGTTTATACAGTCAAATGGATGGTTCTAAAAAGCCATTCCATCACAATGCGTATTGACGCACAATGTCTGATCTTGCGTTGTTAGAAGATAATAATAGTAGCCTAATTTTATTTAGTTGAGCCTTTCATAACACTCATATAACAGGATTTCTGGCGACTGGCAATTTCCAGAGGGAATTGGCTGACAGGTCAGGGATATCTCAGCCAACCAGGGATGGACTAGGACAGAAATTCGGCCCGGGACTTTGGATGGAGCGGCCGGAGGTGGGGGGTGGCGCGCGCGTGTGCGCGTGCACTGTATCTGTCCCTCCCCGCGTTCGTCAATCATTCACTCTGGGTTTCTCCTCATTTGAATATAGAGGAACTCTCTCTCGATTTGACGGCCGGGCCAGAGCGCAGTTTTGCGAATGCAAGAGCCAGTA
>JACXGM010001360.1:0-10292 GCA_016801145.1 Umbra pygmaea
TGCTGTGCTCTCTCTACTTCTGTCTTTACCCACAGTGCCGTGCTCTCTCTATGTCTGTCTTTACTCACAGTGCTGTGCTCTCTCTACGTCTGTCTTTACCCACACTGCTGTGCTTTGCTGTCAACATTTGACCAGTCAATTTCAACAAATAAATGTTACCAGTGAATGACCCTTTGGTGTAACTTTTCACATGTTTATGTAACTTTTGCCACCCTGAGCCACATTCCCAAAATACATACACCTTGTCTTAGAAATGGTAAAGCTTTCAGTATAATAAATCAGGTATTCAGAACGTATTGTACATTTGTATCATTTCTAAATTTATAACTTTACCCAAGCACAGGAAATTATCTATCCAAAATGGATTATAACCCTGCAGAGTTGGGAATGACAAATGTTTATCTATGCCACATCTTAGGACCTGCAACGTGACATGAGTAGCTATGCCGTTTGTAAAAGTATGTTCATGTTTTTAGATGTTTTTAGATGCTCTGGAACTCAATAATGAAGCACAGGAATTTATTAGCTGGAGGGTATTTTTTTGAGAAGCAATGGGAAAATCTGGAATCTTGTATAACATTGAATTTACATGAAATTATTGATGAGGTTAATACATTGTGACCAGATTCGGAGAACTAGGTGGGAAAGCTCAAGGCTTTTGTAAGTAGAGCATGAATTCACTTTTTTCAATGAATGACATCTTGAATATGTAAACTTTCAGTTTAGCTTATTAACACAGATGTTTGTGTTTTTTAATAAGGGAAAAAAAGGACTTTACCACAGTTAGTAACAGTTCCAGAAGCTATGTGTTTACTTTCAGATGATGAAAGTATGAAGGCTATGGAGTTCCAGTAGTAGTCTACTCTACCCGGCATTACTTTGAGGAGGAATATCTCTGAATTTCAGATATAAGGTGTGTCAACATAAAACTTCATAAACGTCCCATTGTTCCTCCAATTACAGTGATTGATATTTGCCATTTTTAAGCCCTGCATATGTGCTTTATCAAAATGTAAAAAGTGAATTTCCATTTGCTGACGATAAGCCTAGTTTTACAAATCCGGTCACTAATTAAAACATTTAAGTTTGATACATTGCTACAGAGACATTTAAAAAAAACATGGTTTTCAACTATGTGCTATAATATTTTCCTTGAGGTAAAATACAACCATATACATCTTTCTATGATTCTCTCTGTTATCCCCTCTGCTGTGTTTTGAAATCTGACAATCTTACATGATTGATGTGCATACTTTAGACAACAATCACCAGAAACACTCTCCCTCTCCATCCCCCTTCCTCTCTCTCACACTCTCTCTCTCTCAAGGGCCATGGAAGGTAATGAGCTTACCTGAACTGTTATTAAATTTAAAGAGCTACAGCTCAAGCTGTTTCCATAGATACACTTGAACATGTGGTACAGAAAACTACAGCTGCCTTTAAAATGTGATCTATTTCACACAGTGAGAGGCAATGCATTTATCTACACAGTAAGATATTTCTTCTTAACCACATGGCATTATATAACTAAACAAAAATAAATCAATGTGCACTTTACCAAACATCTGTATGTGCTTTCTGGATGCCATACACCTGCTTTAGTTGTGCTGTTTTGTAATAGCCACCCCAGAGTACATCCACATCCTTACCAATTTGATAAGTATGCTAAGAACATATTCTTGTTTACATGAATGACTTGGATTTAGCTAATAAAAATAAAATGTCACCATTAAGGGAGGAGTCTGACATATAAGGCTAATTCTTATTTTTATCTCTACATCCAAAGCCTACTGATAAACACTTCCTCCAGGCCAGCAAAAATCATCCATCTATCTACTGTTTTCAAGACAGTTGCTCATCTGCTATGCCCTGCATCATGAAGCACTGGGAGGTGACAGTAAGTTGTTCTAATTATGTTAGGCATATTTACATTGTGTTATTGACACAACCAATTTGAATAATTTACGACCTGACATGTCAGTGTTATCAGTCCTTTGGTGTTTCATCGGTGTAGTTGCTAAGTTACTCCCAGATACTGCTACAGTATTCAAACTGTCACTCTGCAGCTTACACTCAGTATTTGTTTATGTCACTTTCACAGTATAATTTGTGGGACGAATGGCTGTAGAGCTCTATAACCAATCACATTTCTGTAACCAAATATCTTTTTTTGGGCCACACTGCATGCCAAGTCTTTGCTTAACCTCAAAGAAAACAAGGCCAACAAAGAAGAATGTCAATGAATATTATTCCATCTAATGGCACTCTTAAAAGGTTAGTTGTTCGCCCACTACATTTTCCCAGCAGCCCCTTGTGAACACTGCTCAGTGGGACTGCTTTTTAAGAGCTTTACTAAAGTGTAAGGCCATTATGGAGGGAACAAAATAACCTTAAAATATACTTTTTCGTTACATAAACAGTTTGCCTATCTGATTTACTCTAAACTTCTAAGAACAAATTTAGAGCAATGTAGGATTTGTTTTTTAAGTTTAAAAAGAAAAATGCTATTGTTAATTAATTAACTTACTATTTTATTTGCTGAGAGCTACAGTTATTTCAGTTTTGTGGAAAGAATCAGCAAAGAAGAGCAACGTAGAAAACTAAACATTTTTTGTCAACAAAATTACTATTTTCCGGTAAACTGTTTCAGCAAAGAATCAGCAAGGTTTCTTTTCTTTACAGTCAAGGAAATAACATTTTTCTTTTTGGCAAACATTCTTTAATGAAATATTAAAACTTTTTGTTTGTCAAACATTCTTTAACACTAGAACTACCAGGCCTTTCACACTACCATTAACTGTCAAATACTGACGCCCCTTAATGTCACTAGCACACCAATCTTCCTCATTAACATCGGGCAGTCTCCGAAGCAGCTCTGCAGCCAAACCATCACTGCATCGCAACAGTGACAATCCCACCTACTGTTTTCATATTTACTGTATGTAATATGGTCCGGAATGGATAAATTACATGACAAATATTGTTTTTGTAACATTAGAATACAAAAAAATATGATGAAATGAAAGAGTAAATGTAGTAAGTATTAGGCTCTAAGGAAAATATAAATATAAATCACTACAGTTACATTCGTCACAGATAAACCAGTTATTATTATGTTTTGTTTTGATCTTATTTTGATGATGTAGTAGGTAACATAGGTTTTCAACTCAAGTATGCATGTGTTGCGTTGTATTTGCCGAATATATTAATGCTTGATAAACAACAAACTATTCAAAATATGACTTACACAAACAAACACATTAGAGTGTAATGCAATATCAAGACCTTCTGTCCTTAATGATTCCATTTTAAAAATACTTACAAAAAATTTTGAACTTTTTCCTCACACAGACCGAAATACATGTTCTGAAGTTCCCCAAACACCACAAGGGATTTTAATCTGGCAATTTGACGCTAGCAATGCTCAACCTCAAAATGTTTATCAGGCAAAACCATTACATCTAAACAGTACTGATATTGGTGGCAGGTTGGTAAAGGAGAAGTAGAAAGAACAAAGAGGCTACCAGCTATTTGACTGGGGAGGCTTCAGAGCATTGCCTATGAGTCCTCCTCTTCATGCTTCAAACCTGAAGGGCAGCAATACATTGGATTCTAAAGTGTTTATCCACACTACACAGACCCTCTCAGGACCCCTTTTATGTCTATTTTCGACTGGCACTACGGCAGGCCATGTGTCAAATGCACATTATTTCAGCAGGAAAAATATGATGCTTTGGCAACTTCAACCCCTTGTGTCTGGATTAGAAGCAGAACTGTCTAAAATCAGCCCACCTTCACTGGGGTAAGTTCGAGACATGTTCTTGAAAACAAACTCCTTGTAGCACCATTTGGAAAGGTTGAAGACCACATAAAAAGTTTATTTATTTTGCCAATTTCTCTTGTCCTCAATTTTGTAATATCTGATGCATCAGTGCATGTGGCCCTGGCTAATTGCATGTGCAGAAGAGTTTCTCCGTCAAATGAATCAACTGAGTCTTCCGGGCTTCTAGTGAAGCATGGAGTCTTGGCTCTGATGCCTAGGAGGAAGACATACAGTCGTATGCAAAAGTTGAGTCACCCCTGACAATTTACATGATTTTTATTCATAAATAATTGGGTGTTTGGATCAGCAAATTTCATTTTGATTTATCAAATAACTGAAAGACATAGTAATATTTCCGTAGTGAAATGAAGTTCATTGGATTAACAGAAAATGTGCAATATGCACATATAATGTGCAATATATTTGAATACCTGTAACTAACTAGCACTGATTAATTGGAACACATAATTGGTTTGGTGAGCTCAATAAGCCTTGAACGTCATAGACAGTTGCATCCAATCATGAGAAAAGGTATTTAAGGTGGCCAATACCTTCATGCAGAATCCAGACACTCATTACAGGTTATAGGAACCATCTAGAGGCTGTTATTTCTGCTTAAGGAGGCTCAACTAAATATTGATGTGATATTTCTGTTGGGGTGCCCAAATGTATGCACCTGTCAAATTTTGTTTAGATTTTATATTTACATTTTAGTCATTTAGCTGACGCTCTTATCCAGAGCGAATTACTGTAAATACAGGGACATTCCACTGGAGCAACTTTAGGTAAAGTGCCTTGGCCAACGACATAAAGACATTTGGCACATTCCGACTACAAGTCTGACTCCCTAACCGCTGAGCCATCTGCGCCCCTGCATAGTTTTGATGCGTATTGCACATTTTCTGTTCATCCAATAAACCTAATTTCACTACTGAAATATGACTGCGTCCTTCAGTTATTTGATAGATCAAAATGAAATTGCTGATCCAAACACCCAATAATTTATAAATGAAAATCATGGATATTGTCATGGGTGTCTAAACTTTTGCATACGACTGTATATAACTCTCCCAAGATCGTTGGGAGGTGTTGCAACAAAGTGGGTATTACAAAATTATGGACGGGAAATAAGGAAATTATCATGTGAAAATAATGATTATAATAATAGAATAACACATCCTCCTCTTTGTTTCTAATGTAACAGTCTTTTGCATGAAGTGTGTGTAAACATGACTGATGCAAAGGAGTTGCAGTGAAAATAAACAGTGTTTAATAATGAAAAAAAGACAATGTATATAATAACACACCACAAGGGCCAAAACGCTTCTCAGTGTAACACATAACAACACTAAACACACAGATTTACATTCAACAATGTCCAACAGCTAACAACAAACTAAACAAAGGTTAAATACACTAAATGGTGATGAAGTCATATGACAAAAAGAGTCTGAAACAAGCAGACAACTGACACACAATACACACAGGGAAAAAAATCGAGTCCTCAGCTAGCTCTACTGAGGGGTTGCCCGGGACATCTACACATTGCATTGTCTGAGTAGTTAGGTCTACAGTATCTATAAAAGGTTATGATGGCTATAATAAAAAAAGATTGAACAAAAGACTTTATTAAAAAAAATGTTAAAACAGTGAGTTGATTTTTTTAGAATTAGTATCAGTACGGCAAGCCTACATTATCGAAGCCAAATCCTGTTTTGAACGTAGGTATTTATGCTACAGTATGTAAACAGTATGCCGATTTTAAAATATCAGTGGATACAGGTGACTGTTAGAACAAGATTTTTTTCTCCCCTCCTAATTTTGATTGTTAGAATTTATTAAAAATGTTTACTTTCAGTTTATAAATAAAGCTACTGTATAGTTAGCGCACCCATATTGTTTACTAAGATATTAGCAATTGGACTTATATTGCTATAACCACTGGTACAATTTACAGCTTCATTTTGTTTGTTGAAATAGTGTTTGGGTGACATAGGTTACTTCATTATCTCAAGATCTGAATGACATGATACGATGTATGGATTCCGGGTGGCCATAGTCAGAAAGTGGAGGTTTCAAACGATTTGTAGACACCACATGGTATCCTGCCGTAAACAATGCTCCCTCATGCCAACGCCTTCAGTTATCTGATAGGGGAGGAAACGTCCCAGGCTAAACTACTGCCGCTCTTATCTGCCTTGATAGGTTACAAAACATCTGCTATGTTTGGATATCTTTTTTCAGCACAAAGCTTTCAAGCTGACACACAATTGTAGAGGTACAAATATGCATCCGCAGTGATACAGGCCATTCCACCCAAACAAGACAGACGTTCACCCTGCTTAGGAAGCTAGCAGGATATCTCTGAGCTACTAGAGCAATCATGCAGCTAAGGCCTAATCCGTAACAAACGTCCGGCAGCCTTCACTGGGTCTTAGTCCAGCCCTGTCAGTGAGCACAGACTAGCCTAGCCTCAGAACTGAACAGGTCAGACCACCTTGTCTCAGACATCAATTTTAATATCATTATCTTTATAACATGGAATGCCTGTCAATCGACCTGAGTAGAATGGACTAGTCAGAAACAAGATTCCGCTAACATCCAGGGCTGGTGGGAAGGGCTTGTAGTTGTGGCTGACAGGGGTAAGCCAGCCTGCAACATCACCAGCTTCACCACAGAGATGAGTGACAAAATACGCAGAGGTGACATCATTGTGGCTGACACTAAGTATATAAACTGTTATGTCCTTCGTGGAGTCTGTCCAGTGGATGGAACTGGTTCAGGAAACCGAACTGGACATTTACTACATTGTGTTGTGGTTGAAAAACACAACAATTTCAGCTGTCAGTTAAGTAATGTAATGTTTTTCAAAGGCAAACTATCTTAACTTACGACTTATAATTGAATTAGCCTAGCTAGCTAACGCATTAACTTACAGCTACAGTAGGAGTTTCAGTTTGTTTAATGAATCAGGCTTCCTTCCATAAGAAAACATTATCTAGTCCACACTAGTATTTAGTGGAGTGGAGCTAGCCTAGCAACCTAATGCATAGGACAGCCAACTCTAGTGCAGTTTGCTGCAGATTAAATGTATTTATTGTACTAGAATATTTCAGTCAATAATTGAATCAGTATTTGTGATTAATTACTGTCATTAGCACAGCAACAGTACAGAATTAGTTTAGTAAAGCCTTAATCTCCAGGTATGACCTTGTAACAATTCCACATGCTCCACCCCTCCTGCGATCGTCGTCGTTGGTCTACTGATTACCGGATTGAGACACTAACACCCAATCACTGGACACAACTGCAGCTAGTAACATCATTATCTCTCTATATGCTGTTATTCTGCTGTTTGGTGTGAGTGATTGTCATTGTGCCTTGTTATCATGGCTATGCTCCTTCTTATTATACTGGCGCTTATTGTTAGTGTATTCGACCTTGTTAAGTAGACTGCTTATCGTGTTAAAGCTGCACTACAGTATGTAACATTCTATTCATTTTTCCCGTCGGCCAAAAATTATTTTAAACAACATGTGTTTTTACTGAACACAGGAATAATACAGGAACAATATAACCAATTTCCGAAATTACACATTTTTATTTTGTCCATAATATGCATTTGTTGATATTCAGATATTGTGAAATCAAACTTGCTATTTTACTGTGGTCTGTACTTTGAATTTTTGAAGTTGATGCTTCTAACCCGGGGATCCAATATGCTAGTTCCTAATGTTTACATTTTCTTTTGTTTTTTAGTCTATGAAAAAGTTACATAGTGCAGGATTAAGTAAACAACATTATACATTTTTTAAGGTTGTTTTGTAGCAGTTTTAATATTTTTTTAATTCGATAACAAGTCGAAAGAACCATTATTTCAAAATACACTAAGCAGTGCTTATTTTGCCATTTGAACAGAAATTTCCATTGCCAGTTGTGCTTCAAGGGTTTTTATAAATGGGCCGATCCAACCTTGATATAAATTGTTTATTTTAGACTGTGCTTTTGTGTGTAACAAAGTACCGCATGGCATATGTGATAATTGTCATATCTAAATCACTTTCTTATATTTTTTAAATCATCTGTACCAGAAATAGTGTTTACATTTGTGTAAACTGATCACTGAAAGAGAAAGTAGCATAACATTCTACAAATGGCAACATTAGATAATTTTTATTAGGTCTAGGGGCTTAAACCAGAAAAGATCCTCTCATATTTTACAAATTACTCAAGTCAAATCGTAGCACGCAAACCACAACAGCAGTATGTTTATACAATTGTTTGCTGAGCAGGTTTGCACACATGGAATAAATAAAATAGGCAAAAGCAGCAACTCTTTATTCATGCCAGTAAAGAACCTGTTGAATTGAATTGAAATCATTATGACAAGTTGAAGAGACCCTTTCTAGCTGGTCAGCTGATGGTGGACATGCTTTGCATCTGCTCAAACAATGCTCACACTCACCGATATGGCTTAACAGATTTTAGGCTGAACATGTTCAACATATTTACGAAGTGTCAGGATGCCATACTCAACTGTAAAGTGTCTGGGAGTCTTCTAGCTATAAACCACAAATCGGCTTTTGGCACCCACTGGTATTTCTCAAATAGGAACATGGTCCAACTATCGAAAAGGATGCTAAGATATTATCACAGTGTTACATTCTGGAATAAACTAAATGTATAAGCCAGTGGTGTATTGCAGTTTTCACAAGGGGTTGCATTCATCTTCTACTATCAAGTACACATTCAATCTTTAAATTACTCTAATAACATGAGACTCCCAATATTTTCCTGTTCCACGCTCATAAAAATGGGATTATAACTTGCATGGTAAATTCCCAATATGAGTCTTATATGGGCTACTAAGTCTTAGATTAAAGAAAAAATGTGCAGATAGATTACACAGAGCACTCTAAAAAGATCTATGGAGGATTCTTGTGGTGCCCAAGAACACTATGATACAGTACTGTGCATGTACCATAGGCCCTGCAACACATTGTGGACTGTCCATATTTACCAGACAAGAAAAACTGTGTTCTTTGATGACCTCAGTCTGCCCTCCAGCTAAAGGAATCCACATTGGTGTGCTGTTCGAGTCCATTTCACTCAGAATTGTTGATGAGAAATTGTAAACCTGAACATTGTAACTGCATTTCAGAGTAGTTCCATACCATGTAAGAATTAAAATAGAAAAAGAGAGCATAAAACAAATCCTGTGGTCCTCTTTGAATAGTGTTTACTGAGCGGTAGATGATGTGTAATCTCTCGCTAGCCCTGTTTGTCTTGCTGGAGCTTTATTTAGTCTCAATACTTTATACAGGAATCAAAGGCTATAAGACTATTTCAACAGCACAGGGGCCTGCCCAGAATAACTCTGAACCCCCACTGGTTGATTTAGGCACATCTTCCAGTATACGAGTGAGTGGTGGTGTCCTGCTAACATGTTATCTGCACCTGTAGGTAAGCATTTCAATTGCAGTCTACATTTGTTGTTTACAAAGCATGTGAGAAATCCAATTGTATTTTACTTGTGTGTACTCTATGGTGGACTAACTCTTCTCTTGCCTGAATGCAGCTCGCACATAGAGCAAGAAAGGATTTTATTTATCGAGCTATGTTTTTCAAGAGAGTTTTCCATTTTAACAGGAAGACAGTGCAGAACATTTGCACGACAATTACAATTCAATATCTATGAATGTGCCCACTCACATCCATATGAACAGGCCAGCGCATGGGCACCTCCAGTAGTATGAAGAAAAATGAAGATGATTCATGACCAGGTTAGATGCTTGTGAGTGGGCAGCTGAGGACTTATCTGAGTAGCTTAGTGCCTTAAATGGTTACATTTTTAAAAGGAACATTTCTCCACACCGTTAAACGGATCCCCAGAAGAAAGATGGAGGCATTAAGCGAGGACAGAGATGTGATGCACTCTGTACGGCCTCAGCCTACCTCCTCAGCCAGAACATTTCCCCTTGAAGATCTACTATAACACTCCCCTGACACAGCAATGCATCATGGGAGCCAGCATGGCTTAGGTTGGTGGTGATGTGTCTCAAAGCCTGACAAAAGCTCCAGGCATTTCCATTAAAAAACACACAACTCAACATTACAACCTCTCCTTCAGGTCCTGTTGCCTTTCTCTTCACCTCAAGAAAAAGAAACAATGCAACGCTAGCAGCTTCTGACAAATGCTTCATGAGTTTGCACAAACTGGTAAATAGGTTAAGATTTTTAAGTGCAGCTTTCTGTGAGTGTGTTGACAATGAATGACAGAGAGGGTGGGGCTGGTGATTATGAGAATATGTTTGCTATGAAGGGTTTCTAAAGGGTTTTCATACTGTGCTGACAAAGGAAACCGACACCATGGCCACAGCAGCACAACACGTCAAGTCAAACACACACATTCCCTTATCTCCATGCTGCCCCCAAACCCTCTGACTTGGTGGTGTGGCGTTAGTTCATG
>JACXGM010001360.1:10392-40392 GCA_016801145.1 Umbra pygmaea
TGTGTGTGTGTGTGTGTGTGTGTGTGTGTGTGTGTGTGTGTGTGTGTGTGTGTGTGTGTGTGTGTGTGTGTGTGTGTGTGTGTGTGTGTGTGTGTGTGTGTGTGTGTGTGTGTGTGTGTGTGTGTGTGTGTGTGTGTGTGTGTGTGTGTGTGTGTGTGAAACCTATTCCATCACCTGTCTGTGATTGACACTAGGGATGTCACGAGAACCGATACTACCGAAACCTTCCGGTTCTAAAATGACAAAACACCGACGATGGCCATTTTCGTTTAAGTACCGTAGGCACCGTTAGCAACGATGCCAGTGTTGGCAATACTGTAGCTAGCTAGCTTTGTCAGGGGAGGATAACCAAAAATAGCAGGAGAAATAAAAAACAAACGAAAAGGGCTTCGCCTTCAGCTGCTAGCTAGGTAGTCTGCTTCGTTCGGCGGAGGATAATATATTTTTCTCATTTTTACACTTGTGGGTGCACCGTTCCCGGAGGTACTGCAATACAGAGTTGATGCGTGGAGCAGACAGAGCAAGCCCCGTTTTTCGAATCCCTGTTTGAAAAATCCATTTCATATATATAGTTCAGTATGTATATATATATATATATAGTGGGGAACGTATTGTAAACTGATAAGAACATATGATTCAAAGCTTTCATTAACCAATAGAATACAGACGTATGGGACCAATGCCCAACATATTACAAAATAATTTGCTCTAGTGTGAAGCTAGCTTCTTTAGGGAGCCAGCTTCTTTAGTGGATTCCTAGCCTTTCATAGTTTTGCCTTCAAAGTAATAGCACCTAATTCAACGCGATAAACATCGCTTAACAAATATGGAAACATTTCACATTTCGAAAATATGCCACTTAACTATATTAGAATAGTGTGAAATATTTACTAACTTATAATATTTTAATAAGAATATTTAAATTTGCAATCTGTATTGCTTAAATATATAATAAATGCACAGAATCATGTGTAATGCTAGCTACATTAAGGATACTGGTGGTAAATGTGGATATCGCATAGATCACAAGTCATTCCCGACTTACCCAAGACCATGTTGACATGCTACTTTTCCTCTACAAAAACCTTGAACTAGCCAAGAAATGGTGTGCAATGTTGTGAAAAAAAACATGTTTATCTTGTTAGCTAAATGGCTGCACAGCTATATCCACCGTTTTGTTTTGCACTGTTGTTGTTTTTGTGCAATACCTTTTGAAAAGCTGTCTGGAATGTGTCTGGGCAGTAGTTGTTGCACTGTGAGCATTAATTGGACTTTATTATGTTGTTCTATGCTATATTGCACGTTTTTTTGTAGCTTCTCATCATATTTTTCAAGTGTTTTAATAAATGTTTCAAGTTCAAGTAGTTGGAATCTTAGAAAATCATTTTTTTTACCGTGGTATCGAAATCGGCATCGAGAATCGTGTAATTTTACTGGTATTGGCACCGACTACTGAATTTTTGGTATCGTGACACCCCTAGTTGACACCCGCCAGAAGCTGTAACTGTGATTACAGTGATAGATGACATGGGGCCTGTTGGTCTGCAAGGTCTCACTCTGCCTGAGTAAACGTGGTTTCAGAAGATGGCCACTAGAACTCTTCCATACAGAGGAAAATGTGAAACAGTGTAGCTCAAAATTTACAGTTGCAATCAAACTTTTTCAACCCACATTGCATATCACGTTCATTGTTCAAATCCATAGACTTTCAGCTTTTTGCAAATGAACAAATCCATCAAAAGCAATTGAAATTGCTCAACACAATGAATGAATCAAGTGTTTTCCCCAAATCCAACTGAAAATGCAACTCATAATGACTACTTCAGTCTCAGAATTATTCAACCCCCTGATTAGAATCTCTTACAACAGCAAAAATATGCAAAACAGGTGTGGTCTCAAGCACATATGATGCAACTAATCAAGGGCTTCATTAGTTGCAGCAATTGAGCTTTAGCTGGAACACATGAAATACCTGAACTGCCTAGGTGTTTGTTATGTGTCACGTTGCACTGCATGTGAGAAACATGGCTAAGTCAGAAGAATGGTCAAAAAAGTAAAGAGATCATCCCTCTTCACAAACAAGGAACATGATACAAAAAGATAGCGAAGACACTGAATGTTCCAAGAGACACTGTTGAAAGAGTAGTTTGCAAGTTCAATGTGAAAGGAACAGTGGGTACACTACCTGGACGGTGCAGAAAAAAGCTCTCAATGGCTGAAACCAGATTTCTGAGATGGCAGGTTTTGAAAAACCCTATTGGGGTGACTGCAAAAGCTCTGTAGCAAGACTTGGTTGCAACAGTAAGGCGCATACTACACGCAAAAGTTATCCATGCCAGAACTGCAAGACGTAAACCACAAGAAAATTTGGCTCCAATATGCTCAAAATCATATAAAGAAGACACAGAGGTTTTGGTATTCTGTTCTGTGGAGCGATGAAAAAAAAACTAAAACTTTTTCGGCACAACGGATGAGTGGTATGTCTGAAAGAAGAAGAATGAAGCATGCACTGAAAAGAACACCATGCCCTAAGTCAAACACGGTGGTGGCTCAGTGATGCTCTGGGGCAGCTTTGCATTCTCTGGCACAGGAAACCTGCAGCGTGTGGAAGGCAAGATGGATTTGAAGGGAATCCTAGGAGAAAACATCATGCTGTCTGTGAGGAAGCTGAAACTTGGGCATTATTGGACCTTCCAAAAGGACAATGATCCCAAACATTCCTCAAAACCAAGGCTTGGTTGCAGAAAAAGTCCTCAAAGATTCTACAGCATTCATCACAGTCACCTTACTGGAAACCCATTAAAAATCTCTGGTAGGATTTGAAGAATGCAGTTGCAGCACACAATCCAGAGAATATTACCGAACTAGAGGCCATTGCTCATGAGGAATGGGCTAAGATTCCTCTGGAATGCTGCCAGAGGCTGGTGTCTGGCTATAGATCTCGTTTGCAGCACCACTTGAAGCATTCGTTGTCAATTGCTTTTATTTGATTTGTTCATTGCAAACAGCTGAAAGTCCATACATTTTTACAATATTCCTGAATTGCAATGGGGGTTGATACATTTTGATTGCAGCTGCATACCGACAGGAATAACTTCCACTGGGGATGGGGGAATTTAATGAATAATCTTTGCTTGATTTTTTTCCTGATTTTCCTCCCTTTTCAATTTCTTCTCTAATCCTTCCTTTTCGGCAGCGCCGTAACTACTTATACCGATCTGTGGGATGACGAGCGGCATGCACATGGTTAATCAAACCACATGGCCTGAGCCACCGACTCTCTTTGCACTGTTCACCCAACACAGAAGCCCTCAGTTGGATCATGCACAGGATTATTACATTCACTGACAATACTTCCACAATATATTTTACAGGCACCGGTTCTGAATGCAAGGAGTCGCTGAAGAGTCCCGGGCAGCGTTATGACAATTTTGCACTGCCTCGGGCAAGAGACCCAGGGAAAGTCAGACAACCCATGTTCGGGCTCAAACCCATGACCATTGTGACGTACTGTGGACAGTCCTGCATTGCAGTTATTTCACCTCAACTCTGTGAAATTAGAAATTATGAGTTGCAATGGAATACAAAAAGGTAGGGATTTAAAACTGCATGGAATATGCAGAAATGTGTAGACACTCGAAAAAGGAAAAGGTCAAACGAGACAGACTCATTGACTATCTATACACAGACACTAGTTGCAATTTAAAATATCACAGGTGCATTGGCGTAGGAACCGCGGGGGGACGTGTGTCCCCCAATATTGGAAAATTCTGAATGTGTCCCACCCAAAAAGGTAGCCTATACCGCAGGGACAAAAACTGTACATTTGGAACTTTTATTTTGAAAGTGTGACAAAGAAGTTATACTTCCCATTTCATGCTGTTTGAATAATCACCATTCGCCAATCACCAGCTTCATATTCCTAAATTTTCACCGATAGTCGGAGCATCTGATTGGTAGAGAGAAGTTAACGTTACACTAGGAACATAAAATATGTTACCGGTGCGCACCTTCATAAACTGACTTTTTATGAGTTTTTTTTAATTGAATTATGAATAAGAGGCTTATGACGATTAAATCAACAACGGAATTTTGAAAGGCACGTGTGTTATGTTTTGCGAGAGGAGCTAACTAACGTTACGTTAGATAGCTAGCCACATAGCTGGCAATTAATTTCTCTGTGTTAACCTAAGCAAGAGTAAAATGTTCTGTCATCTAATTTAAGCATAATGCCACCCCACAAAAAAATATAAACCATCATCAAAGGACATAACGTTACTGAAGTTTTTTACAAAGAGTAACGTTAGTGTAAGTATACAACACATTTTACACAAGGACAGGACAACATCATAACCTATCATTTACTAAGCCTAGATTTACATTAAAAAAAGATGTGTCATCAGGAGAATGCTGGTGCCATCGGGAAGAGGCAGGTGAGGAAGGAGTGGCACATAAAGGAGTTACAGATTAAGTAACAGGTGGAGGGTGTGAGGTAAGGCTTAAAAGGAATTAATGATGAATATGTGAAAGTTTGTTCCTTTTATAAATGTTCCACATACAGAAGAGTCCAAGATAAACATAACTGGTCATATAGAATTCCACTATTACTTGTTTGCAATATCATATAGGCTACAATTGATAATTTATTAGGAGAACCGTGATGCAACCATGGACGAGACAAAAGGAGAGGCAGGTGGCACTGCAGGGTGTGAGGTTTTAAAATGAATTCATGATTGTAATGGATTAAACCCAAGGATGGAGGTTTAGTTGCTGCCTGTTCAATGCAAGTTCCTCAATCAATAATCAGAAACAAGGGTGTAGGAACGGGGGATGTGGGGGGACATATCCCCCCAATGTTACAGACAGGCAATGTGGTCCCCAGCAATAATAAAAACAATTTGTGAAAAATATATGGTGTGTCCCCCCCAATATCAAAGTCGTTCCTACGCCCTTGCACAGGTGTGGGAAATTGAGCTTTAATTGGGGGGGACCTATGTGTGTCACCTTGTGTGTCTGTAACAAGTTCAAACATTCAAGGGTATGTAAACTTTTGATCAGGGCCTTTTGTATGATTGCTGTTATCAGTATAGTTCACAAAGGAGCCAAAAAACTGTGTGATAAGTAATGGCTTCATATCAGCATTAATCTTACATAACAATAATTCTCATACTTAGCGCGCTGAGAAGACTCATAAAGATATATCTTACCAAAGTTGTTTATGTTCCTAAATGTGTTCCCCGAAGTGTCCCTTAGGAAGCTTCTTAACACGCTGCCTCTTAAGTTCGACGTTACAAAGGCGCTGTCCCAAGGGAAGGTGCTGAATTTGTTGTCATCGATTGCTCAGGAATCGATTTTTCACTTCACGAAAAGATGCATTATGTGTTAAGAAAGACAACACGTTCTATGTAAATGAAACATTTCTCAAATTATTCCAGTAACATTTATTTTTGCATAGTTTACATTATCAGTAAAATATAGACTTATTAATTAAATTATCAAATTGTCAGTAATGTGTTCATACGATATGTTGTGACTGGTAGACAAACCGGGTATCCCTCGCTAATCATTCACCCTCCTCTCCCGTTGTGCCACTTGTCCCGCTTCTTGACGTGGGTTTAACGACTTGTAAAAATGATGTAATACACTTTTATATCAATGGTAAGGTCCTTTACAATCAGAATTGATTGGCAAGCAGCTTCAGTTACTTCTGTTTAATGTGGTTTTGATTGCCATTGGTTAATGTTTACAATAAAAAGCAACCTATCTACAATAAACAGAGAGAGAGAGTTAGATAGAGAATAGGGTGGGGAAGCAACGTAAAGAAAAGGGCACCAAGCTTCTCGTCAGAGGAACTTGAAGTTTTGCTGGACGAGGTGAGCTTGCACAAGGTGACACTGTTTTCCAGCTTTCGGAATAACTTGTGCAACAGCAATACAAAAGAGCTATGGAGCGACATAGCAAGGCTGCCTCCGGATCAGGCATACCGAGGTCCTGGCAGGACGTCAGGAAAAATCTCAAAAGGGCTTAAGTTTTGCCGAATAAAACAATTAACATGGACTAAACGTCTCCGCGGCCGGCGCAGTCTTTGATTCAATACAAGGACACGTTGGATCGCTGCCATAGCTGGTCGCTTACTGGACACCACCATGCTTACCCATTTATAGATCTTAGCCATTTAGAGACAAATTGTTTGCCAGAATTTAATTATCAAAAGTGATTGCCAATTTAAACGCTTTAATGACATTACGAAATAGCCTTGGCTAATTACCACATATTAGTTCTGATACCAAATAAAGTCAATTTCATAAATAGGCCTGTATCCATTGCGAACATATATTATTATTAGTCTTAAAATGTCCATAACATCATTGTTGAGCCAAAACATTGTCAACATAATATAGTTTGACTTGTACTGCGCTGCACTGATTTTTAAAGACTGCTGCACAGTGGCGTCAACTAGCGACTTGAGCTCAAACAACGCTAAGAGAGAGCTTACGAATGGTCCAGACCAACCGTACGAAAGTGTGACTTACAGAAGATATACTTAGCGTACAAACGTGTCGGGAACCGTGCCATGAGGTTAAGAGAGAGGTTAAGGAATAGGTTAAGAACTACTTAGCGATAAGAACGTTTTGGGGAACCGGGCCCAGATCTTTTGCATGAACAGTCATATTGTCAAAATCAATGCAGAGATTTCTCAAGGGTGTGCAAACGTATGAACATAACTGTAGATGCATACAGCTATGAACAGTTTTGATGCATATGTGTGTGTTGCATGAGGTCTGCAGAATATCTACTGGTTACAGCATTGCCAATAACCCATTAATACACTAGGTAAACACACTTAATTCCCCTGAGCATAGCACTTACTAACTGTACACCTAACTGCTCCTGTAAGTTGCTCTGAATAATATAATCTAGTAAATGAATGAATTAATAAAACACATTAATGAGTTTGTATTACTAATTACATCTGGTCCACATGTTTTTTTTTTATCTGTATCCATCTAGTTGTAGTGGTCCAGACACATCCTTTTTTATGGGATGTGAAATGCTGAAAGAGCATTAACTACTATCTGTTTGTCTAACAGTGTACAGCAGCTTCTGAAATGCCAACACATATCCACCTCTAGAGAATTTGCATTTCATTTGTTGGCATAAACGCTGCTTCCGGAGCTTGACTACATTTGCAGAATTCTAGTGTCTAAAAATGTGCAGATGCTTCGGATGCGCTACATGGTCTGAAACTAACTAGATATGGTTCCTTGGGGGTCTCCAGGGTTCTTCGAGTCACCATCTGTTGATAGAGTGCAGGGAACTTACCAGTGAGTGGGTAAACTCTGGGGCGTGATCGTTCTTGTCTGTGATGGTGATGGTTGCTGTAGCTGTTCCCGTCAAGCCGACATCTCTACCCTTCATGTCCTGAGCTACAATCTCCAGCTCATACTGTGTGGTGGGTAGTGTCTGGAAACAAACAATCAGAAAGCCTGGCGTTATTACACAACCATTAATGCTGTGATCATCACAGACACAATGTTCATTGAAAGATATCAAATGACTGCATTGAATATCAATGCTAATAAATTATTGACTGACTGAAAAAAGGCAATTTAGACTGGACGAATGTGACAGCAGCGTGGCTTCATTTGAGAGGAAGTGTATTATAAAAGCCCCTTGGTGTCTTATTATCCTGACGCGTTTCAGAAAGCTCAGCCACCAAACACCAGACATCAGTCCATTGAAAGCTTAGGACCAGACAAGAACATTGGGTAAATATCATGTTGTTACAAAACCCAAGTGAAGTACACGAACCAAATCAAAGAATGGGTGCTAAAACATGTGTGGTAATGCCATATATCTGCAATGGTAAAGTGTAAATTACAAGAGAAGTGCTACAGTATTCATACACCTGTTAAAACTATTTGGCATATTGTGACATTAGTACACTATTTTAAGATAAAATCATGCTCTTACACAGTTTCTGCTTGCAAGAGTTATAGTTAGAAACTACTTAATGTAAAGTCTGACAAAGTCCTCTGACAAAATGTGTCACTTCATTAAAACTATAATATTTGCGAACAGGCACACTGTGTGAGAGCACCTTTCTTTCCTTAAAATGTAAATGACAAACATGGAAATGCTTTTAAAGCTGCTGGTCAGGAACATTCATACAACAACACGGTCATCAAATGAAGCTACAGCATAACACTGACAGACCTCTTTATGTACATACTATGAATGTTGGATAACAAAATGTCATACAGACCAGATGGACACAGCAAATGTATTTATTGTTAAGACGTTCAAATGTAATTAACAGTATAACAGAACTCTTTCTGTCTTTTTCTTGAATAAAATGAAATCATAAAATAATATGACACATAAAATATGAAACACTGGTCAATTAGCTTGACTGTATAACTAATGAGGAGTCTACATTACACGATTAATGATATACATGGTAGACAATTTGGACAAGAAAGCGAAATGTCGGTGCATGGATCTCTTAATTATATGGTCTCCTTCTGGATGCTGCAATCTAATTTCAAATCAACCGTTTAGAACAGAGGGGGCAAACGACAGCCCGAGGATTAATAAAACATTTTTCGCTGTTCTCATCATAAAACAGTCCAACGAGGTGAATTGTGTAAAACCGAGAAAACATTATTAACTGAGAATGGAATGGATATTTTCTTTTAAGTTCAAATGTGATGTCCGATTAATATCAGAGTGCATATAGCCTATATTATGTCAATCTGCCAGCATGTAGCACATCTCCTAATTTTAGCTTTATTCAGTATGTGTAATTATTGTAATCCTCAGCTACTGTATATTTCGATCCAACATCTCTATATTTTGATATTTCCTGAATTCTGTTCGGGGCCCTTTGGAGCAGGAGAGAAATATTTATTTTTCATTTTACCTTCATTTAACCAGTTCGGCACATTGAGAACAATGTCTCATTTGCAATGGCGTGAGTGTGTGATTGAGAGACAGGAAGAGAAAAACTAGAGTGTGTCCTTGACTCTGGAAAATGTGTGTTTGAGTGAAAGAGAGTGCTATTTGTTAGAGAGGAATATGGTTTGTGAGGCAGGGAGAAAATTATGTATACAGTAACATACAATATCTTTCTAGGCACCACAGCAGCAAACACAATTGTGCTAACCAGAAATAAAACATTAGGGCATAGATCTTATATAGTACTTCATAGTATAAAGTAGTATGAGAAAAGTAAAAAACTCAAGTATTGTCACCCTTCGTTAAATTGAAGTGTGAAGAAACAAAATAAAAGACACAATGTATCACATTTCGGCCATATACGTTTATGCCATCACGAAACTCCACTACGATCAATATTTCCTGTAGCCTTTTTTTTGCCATACATGCCAATGTTCTGCATGGCCAAAGAGTTAAATTTTTGTATCATCTAATCACAGCAAATGATTCCATTTGTAGCTCCAATAAAGCTCTGCAAAGTTCAGCCGCTGCTAATTGTCAGTTGGGTTTAGTAATACAGTAGCTTCTTTCGTGAAACACAAAGAGCATGTTGACATAAAGGTGGCATCTAACAGTTGATTTTGATGCTTGATAACCCAAAGATACCACTAGACTGTTCAGCTCTGAAACTGTGATCCTTGGATTCTTGTTTCCCTCTCTCATCATCTTCCTCATTGTGCATCAGGGTAATATTCACCATGGTCCTCTCTTTGGAAAACACCTACAGTAGTCAAGAGTTGTGAAACTTTTTGATCATTTTCCTGAATGCTTAATGTATTTTTCAACTGTTTATGTATTTCTTCATACATGTTAACTGATCTGTGTAGTTCCATCTAACCATCTGTCTCCTTTCTGTTGAAAGCTCTTTAATCTTACCCGTGGTAATGGTTAAACAATGGGATTTTAACATGCATGCCATCTCATATGTATACCCCAGGGAAGCAAGAGCCGGTGAATGGCATCAATACAGTTCTGAAGAATGAGATCATCAAAAAAGCATAGAATTTCATAACAGAAGCCTCTTTGGTTGGTTATATTTTCAATAAAGCTTTAGGGGTGCCAATACTTTTGAAACAAAATCTATGTTTTGCAGAAAAAAAGCACTACTCAAAAGTTTTTGCGCATGAGAAATTATTGTGAAAGTGCTATGTTAACACATGCTAACAAATTGAACTAAACACGGTTTATCAGTGCATGAAAACATTACAGATGCGTTGATAAGACTGCACAGCACCATAAAACCCTTATTTACATCTGCAGTGCTGGGAACATAGATTGTATAATTAGGGTGAGAACTATGGTCGAGGACTCTAGTGACCAAAAGGTCATACAATATTCACCATAGACTTCACTGTTGGCTTTCAATATTCCTGTAGTTAGGTAGGTGGACCTTCCTATAGGTTAAGGGAGAATTTGATCCCAAAAAGCTCCAACTTTCTTGGCAGATCCAATGTTGGGGGAGAGGGAAGTAAAAAATGGTAATGGATAGTTTTGAATGACGGGTTAGTTATATTCATAGAGTAAGACACTTCGTGCTCCTGGATAAATCATATAGGAAGATGCTTGGTGCTCCAGGATACTTCATAGATGAAGACGCTTGGTGCTCCTGGATAATTCAAGAAGACATGTGGTGCTCCAGGATAATTAATATAGGAAGATGCTTGGTTCTCCAGGATACTTCATAGACAAAGATGCTTGGTGCTCCAGGATAATTCATATAGGAAGATGCTTGATGCTCCAGGATAATTCATATAGGAAGATGCGTGTTGCTCCAGGATACTTCACAGAAGACGCTTGGTGCTCAAGGATAACTCATAGAGGAAGACACTTGGTGCTCCAGGATAATTCACAGAGGAAGATGCTTGGTGCGCCAGGAAAATTAATTGAAGACACATGGTGCTCCAGGATAATTCATAGAAAAAGACACTTGGTGCTCCAGGATAATTCATGGTTGACATGAACATGGATAACAATAGGCAAGAATTAGGGCAACTAAAATAAATGTGACTGCCTGTTTACTGCTAAGCTCAATCTTGGATATGCATATGTGCATATAGCATACATTATTTACTGATGTGGAAAGTAATGGTGAAAGTTCACTTGCAGGATATAGATGAAATGTGTTAGTTAGTCTTTTAATAACCTTGTAGTTGGTCTCAGTGTAGTAGAAACAGGGACTAGGGGGCTTCAGGGACAAATGTTGTTCTGTCCATGGGCAATGTATGTAACCCTATGTTTATCCAGGGGTATGTCCCTGTACTTATGGTTAAGTCTCTCTGGATATGAGTGTCTGCAAAATGACAAAAATGTAAATATACTAACTAATATACGATACACTGGCCAACATCAGAGACTATAGTGAGAGCAAAAAAAGGTGTACATTGGCCCATTCAGCCCACATACTCAGTGCCTCTACTGGCAAGCTACGAACAATCACAAATAAAACAAGCTACAGGAAGAAGAGTGTATTCCTAATTAGCTGAATCACAATAGTAATTTGTTGTAATATTTCTTGCTTAATAGAAATGGTAGGCCAGAGGCATACATTAGCAGACCGTGTTGTTTCCTTGGTTAGATCCTCCTCAGTGCCACATGCTTAATAAAAGTCATCCATCTGTTCAAATCCCAAGAGCCCACTCCTGCAACATTAGAAGGCAATATGAGAAAGATCTTTGCAATATATTCTGTGCAAATGAAATAATCCATACTGAAAGATACTACTACTATTACTTTATATTTAAGGGGTGCTACCAAGCTGTCATAAAGCATAATGAAACAGAGAGTGCCTGGATACAGCCATTAGCTGTGGTATATTGTCCATATACCACAAAACTGAGGTATTTTATGGGAATACACTGGCTACAGACGCAGTTAGAAAATGTTTGGTAGGTGGTAAACGGTTTCATATTTCATTTTCAGAATTCTGCCCATCACCATTTAGGGTTTGGAACCACCCGGGTTAGAAGTACCTATATAATCATAGAAACATATCAAGGCATAGAAATTATCACAACATTATACCATTAGTATGCACTGCGTAACAAAAATAGAGTCGTGATATTGGTTAATGGAACTACTTATGCTGTCTCTAACTGGCCATTTGTGTGCTGAGCCAGCTTCAATCCCAGCCCCTCTGGTGTCTGCTGTTCTACTGGTCTCATTAGAGACGTGCTCTGTTTGAACCACCAGTCTCACACAGTATGTAGTACACTGGCCAAAACTGGACAGGCCTCTTCTCTCTGCCTCCATTCTCTCCCTTTATAGAAAACTCTCCATGTTGCTATTTTTTCATGCCACACATCTCTGATGGCCTTTGTTTGAGTAACATGGCTCCACCACATGAGTTCCAGGCTGAAAGATACTTGAGAGCCAGAGACAAGAGGAGGCTGTGAGGTGGGACTTCTCCTCTCCTTTTAACTGCTTCCATCGCTGATAAAAGGGAGGCATGCAATGATTAAAACACCTCAGGAACATGTTAGTTATCATGTCAACAGATAAAGCAGCAGTGCACTGGAGGCTGTAAACTTAACAGAAAGTGTTCCCGAAATGCTCATAAGGTAACTTCATTACCAGAGGTGTAGAGTCACTAACGGTTGAGTCAAGTCTTAAGTCACCTGTGGTCAAGTCCAAAATTCATAGAATTAGTTTGAGTCTGCTCCACCAATGGTTGAGTCAAGCATCAAGTCATGTCTCAACGGCGGAAGGCATTGGGTCTATGTTAAATTACAATAATGTTATTATGACAACACTGAATTCTCTTGAAATGCCAAGAGGAATTTACTTACTAAGGCAGGGGTCTCAAACCGGCCACAAAGGGCCTAGTGTATGCTGGTTTTTGGTCTTTCCTTTCAATTAGAGCCAAATTAAGACCTACACTGCCAGGTGAGGGAAGATCCTAACCAATTAGTGACCTAATCAATCAGTCAGGTACAAAACATTTTCATTTTATTCTTTGCCACTAAGTGTTGACATACTGTAGGCTGCTCTAGTTAAGTTACTAAATGTGTTTTCATTCTGCAAAACACAATGTTTTAGTTGCTAAATGTTTTGTCAAATAGAAAAGAAATAAGAAGACAGAAGCCTAGCACAATGCGGCCAACACAATGGCAACTAAATGATTTGTCTGGCAGCATGAATACCCTTCAGGCACCAGTTGTTATATGAGTGAATGATATAGACTAATGTCCACAAGTTTGATTATTTTGGGAAGCACTGTGTTATACTGTATGCTTTTTGTATGTAAAATTATGAAATTGCTAATGAGACAAGAGAGACTTGTCAGAATAACCTGTAGTAGTAGTGGAAAGTGAGATAGATAAGCAAGAAATAAAAGCAGTCTTGAAGCTCTCTGTAATGAGAACCAACATATACTTTTTTACTGTTAAACATAATGCTACTGGGTTTAACTTTAAATAGCAGTTTGTGTTCTTTTCCAGAAAAGGTAGCTAATGAAGCTATGTCTAGTATGTTCAGAGAAGGAAACAGCAGTACAGTGTTGCAATTCTCGATTCTTAATGCTAAACTGCCAAGAGCATCCCTGCCATGAGTTCTAACAATAACAATGTTCCTTAGCATATCCAGTCCAAGTAAAAATAGGCTGTTAGTTCCATAAGCAAGTAGAAGTCACTAATAGTTGTTACCATGTCGAATCAAAAGTAATCAAAATTAGTACTCAATTCCGATTTGAGTCCAAGTTGTTGACTCAAGTACTGCAACACTATTACTACATTTGATAAAGCAAAGATGTCTATATTACCATTCTGACAGCTCTGCTACAATAGAAAAAGCAAACACTTTATATCATTACTGTGATGTGTATTATGATATGATATACCCAACAAACCTTGAGCACTCCCATGATATCAGTATAATGCAAACAGTGTGCTACCAACAAACAGTGCTCTAACAATGTGCTCTAACAACAAACAGTACTCTAAAACTAGCACTGCTCTAACAACTAGCAGTGCTCTAACTACTAACAGTGCACCAGCCCCGGTCGGTGGATCTTAATTGGGGAGGACGGGCTCGTGTTACGCTCGGGACCAGAGTGAATGGAATGTGCGCAACCCACGAAACCCAGCGTTTTTTCGTTTTGCACACTGGGTTTTGTGCGTTGCCCACCATTCCATTCATTCCGGTCTCGAGCGTAACGCGAGCCCGTCCTCCCCAATTAAGATCCACCGACCGCGGCTGCAGTGCACTAACAACTAACAGTGCTCTAACAACTAACAGTGCTCTAACTACTAACAGTGCACTAACAACTAACAGTGCACTAACAACTAACAGTGCACTAACAACTAACAGTGCACTAACAACTAACAGTGCTCTAACATCTAACAGTGCTCTAACAACTAACAGTGCTCTAACAACTAACAGTGCTCTAACAACTAACAGTGCTCTAACAACTAACATTGATCTAACAACTAACAGTGCTCTTACAACTAACAGTGCTCTAACTACTAACAGTGCTCTAACAACTAACAGTGCTCTAACAACTAACAGTGCTCTAACAACTAACAGTGCACTAACAACTAACAGTGCTCTAACAACTAACAGTGCTCTAACAACTATCAGTGCTCTAACAACTAACAGTGCTCTAACAACTATCAGTGATCTAACAACTAACAGTGCTCTAACAACTATCAGTGATCTAACAACTAACAGTGGTCTAACTACTAACAGTGCTCTAACAACTAACAGTGCTGTAACAACTATCAGTGCTCTAACAACTAACAGTGGTCTAACTACTAACAGTGCTCTAACAACTAACAGTGCTGTAACAACTATCAGTGCTCTAACTATCAGTGCTCTAACAAATAAGTGTCTTACCAACAAATATGTCTCACCAACAAAGACTGCTCTACAAACTGACAGTATTCAGGGCATCCAGGGGAGATTGACACAACCCCCTGATGTACTAGAGCCTTTCTAACGACACAATTTTGTTTGCACATTATTGTTTCTCATTACACTTCCCTGTGTTCTGCACTGTACCTCTGCTCTCTGCACAGCGGAGGCTGCCTGTAAACATTGGTACAGCCCAGCACAGTGGGAGCCTCTTCAGATCAATCTGAAGTAAATCCAGGCTCCTTTGAACCTCCCATCCCTGCTCTGTCCTCCTCTACTTCCTTCTTCCACAGCTTGCGGGACACATTGTCATCCCTGTCTTACAAACTAAGTTGTACAGAGGTCCCTGTCTGCATCACACTCCTACCTGGATACTGCCGTGTCCATCTAGGGGGGCATGCCATGTCCTACTTAGTACACTACTTTTATCCAAAGTCAATATGCAGCCATTAGTCACAAATAGTCCACTATACAGAATATGGTGCTATTTTGGACACACATTAGGTGTTCACACTATTGATTGTAGGTGACATATGTGCCTGTTGACAGATAGCTCAGAATCCATGAAACACTCAAACAGATGGCATTTCACAGACCAGCGAGGAAAGAAAATCCCTGCTGGATACGTTACATCTTCCACCTGGAAGAGAGTTAGACTCGGGGACACTTCATCTGAATAGCGTCATTCCACTGAGACCTCCAAGAAAGTGACAATGTCTTAATGACAAACATCTCTCAGGTTTATACTTCAGGAAGATAGGATATTTCCCATAATTTCAGAGTCAGTTAATCTATCGTCTTGTCTACTATTGGGCTTCCTTCAAGGAGCTTTCAAAACTGAAATATTTGTGTGCAACTAATTAGATCAAAGCGGAGAATAGTATGTTCTCTGTCAATAGTTTGCCATCAATAAACTATTAATAACATATCAATGAACTGTTGCTAAGCAACTGCTGACGAAGACTAGTGTTAGCTTTAGAATTAGGGTTAGGGTAATGGTTGAGGGTTTGATTGCCAGGGGGGAAAGTGCCAACATGTAAACATTCACTCCTGTAAGGGGTCTGGATAAAAGCATTTGAGATTACGGTTAGGCTAGTTAGCAGACAGTTTACAGTCGTAATGATACTCATACTCTGTAGGCAGTCTGTAGTGCTATTTAACTTTGGTTCTTGAGGGCTGCTAAACTTTCTGTCTGCTAGTTAATTAAACTCACCTGGTGTCTCAGGTCTAAATCAGCACCTGATTAGGAGAGGATAAAATTGTTTTGGCCCTCCGGGACAAGAGTTAAATAGCCCTGCAGTGGAGCAGCTACAGCTCTATGAAGGAGCTAGCCCGAACGCAATGTTAAAAGAAATTAAAATGAGTCATATTGCAGTAAAAAAAAAAATAAATAAATAAAGGTGTAGAATTGGATCCAAAACAATGGAATTACTTTTTATTTCTAGCTGTCCAGCCTACAAATGCTATAATAACAGTTTCTTGATATTTGAAAAATCCCCCCAAAACAAAATGTCAAGCACAATGGTAGTTTAGACAGAATGTTAAATACTACCATGTAATGTCTTACTTTTGTAACTATCCAAACTATATACGTTATTGCCTGAGCTGTTGACCATTTATTCTGGTAAAAATGCAAGCAACAATTGTCCAAAAACAGACATTGCTGTAGGTCAAATTTC
Source organism: Umbra pygmaea (assembly GCA_016801145.1). Classification (NCBI taxonomy): domain Eukaryota; kingdom Metazoa; phylum Chordata; class Actinopteri; order Esociformes; family Umbridae; genus Umbra; species Umbra pygmaea. Next base: position 26,916 of record JACXGM010001360.1, read on the forward strand.
AAGGTTAATCCATGAATAACCCACCATGAGGTGATACGATTTTCCGTTCAAAATTCAGAAATTATCAATTCATTACAAAGCAGCCAGAGGAGGCTCAGTCATGAAGAAGGTTTGTGACCCGCTTTTTCAGGTACCACATTACCGTCTTGAATAGGTGTGCTGTCGTAATCAAATTGCCGGAGCTCTTTTTGTTCATTCTGGGCCAATCAAAAGAAGATAGCTCCCCTTGCCAACCCCGTGGGCATTCTTCCATCCTGCTCTCAGTGCTGAAGAAAACAATGACAGACATAAAATGCTTTGAAAAGCCAACTGGAATCACATGAATAATACCTGTGACAGTCGAACAGAGCAACAATATTCGTCCTACCTTTACACTTCTCTTTTGATTTTTTTTTCATATTTCTTTCTCTTTTATGTAATTCATATTGTTATTCATGTTTTACTAGTGACTTTCTCTGTCTTACTTGCACTGTCTAGCCGAAGAAAGTATAACTTAGTTCAACTAAGTTCTAAGCTTCTGAATGAATTTTTATTTCTTTATTCCTCCTTTCCTTTAATCATATCACATTCTTCATTCTGTCTCCTCACTTCCCCTCTCTGTGATTTCACCTTTGTTCAGCCTACTGTGTCTCTTTGAATGTCTCATACCTTCTCAAGCCGTTTCGCTCTGTTATATTTAAACAGAGAGAAGGCTTATCCTTTGCCAGTCTATCTGATATCTTTACTGACATCTTCAGACACGTTTCAAGTGATCCTCCCTAAAAAACAGAATGGGATTCGATTAAGGATGCCATCTTCTTACGTTTTGTGGTTAACCATGCACTTTTATCCTGTGCCCTTGCTGAGGTGAAATAAGAAAAAGAAAACTGGGTAGCCAGTCAAAGATGGAGTTTTGTATTTCTGCTGACATAAAACCACTATCACACTATAAAACACTTTCATTTTCTGCCCTTCGTGGTGATTAACATCAGGGGGAGAAAGGGAGAATGTGAGGACGTCTTTGTTTCTCCCTGGGTTATACTAGCCATTCTCCACAGCAATACGACCGCTTGAAAATGCATCCCAAACGCAGCTCACCGCTCCATACACACGCTCAGTCTCTCTTTCCTTTTGGACTTGATATGAATAACAATGCGAAGGAGAGCTCAGTTCTCAGAACAAAGTCCTTTCTAAGGTTACTACTCGCACTCAATCGCTGGCCCGTTTTCATCAATCAACATTTCTTTTTACCTCATCTATAATAAAGCTACTGTCAATGGTCCAGTCCTGCTAGAGATATTAATGGACAACAGAGAATACATCTCAGCTCATCAGAACAGATCAAGCCATGTCACATAGCCTGCAGCCTCCCCTCTGTTTATGCTTAGAGGGTTGCCAGCCTGCAGGGCAGAGATGGGATCGCACCAGGAGCTCCAGCCCATCACTCTGGACACGTGAAGCAAACATGCTACACTCTCACTGTCTCGATGAGGGCTTCATGTCATCCCAGCAGCAACATTGCAGCAATGTTTTTCACAAGGAAAAAAGGAAGTTATCTGGCTGAGAGACCGGGGGCCGAGGAACTCAGTCATTCTCCATTACTACTTACTTGGCTCTCCACACAGTCTGAAAGTAATGAGGGGCCTTTGAAAAACAAGACTGCCTTCATTAGAACGAAAGTGAATTTTATTTCTATCGTCTAGTCTCTCTTCGTCTTTCTTTCTTTCTTTCTTTTCGGTCTTTCTTTTTATCTGTCCTCCTTCCGTTCTTTCTTGTCTCAACTGTTGGAATAAGAACATTTCTATTTCACTTGTTTTTTATTAGGTAAATAATTTAGGACTGCTTATCAGTCAGATTGTGCATCACTACCAAAAGTAATGAGCATATAAACAGCCTGAGTGCAGGCTCCACATATGGTTCAGGGTGAATAGAAAGTTGGATATACTTTCTCCCTGAAAAGCGGTGGCAGGTTAAATCCAATGAAACTGAAAAAAATGACCATAAGACATCAAAGAATATTAGAGGCAGTAATTATGTGCCTTCCAATACCATAACCAGTAACTAAAAGGATGCTGTATCACATCTCCTAGCTATATTTAATCCCAGAACAAACAAGCAAGGTGCATCTGTTGTTGTGTCCCTGAGCAAGGCATTTAACCCAAACCGTTTCCTGGTTGTTGATGTACTTATTCATACTTTACTCTTAAATATTCACGTATCAGATATAACATTATAAATCATGTCAACTAAAAAATGTATAATGTTATATCTGGATTAATTCTCCAGGTAATATCTGTCCTAGGATAGTTTTTTTTTCAGTTGTTTGAAAACTTGTGCAAACTAGACAGAGTAGATAATTTTTATGCTGCAAGGTTGGTTTCAATGACGCTGCTTAGCTCCTTTAATTGTTTATTATGTGTCAATTTGGATCCATATTAGCTCCTGGTGAATCCACCTTTCCTGAAATCCAAAGAAAATATAATTGTATAATTTATAAAATGTGGAGTCTTCAATACAGACATGTTTCTTATAAAAAGTAGATAATAAAGTAATAATACTCTTCAGTTAGCAGCTCCCAGAGAAGCATGCATGTTATTAATGCCAGCTCTGCATGTGCAAATAAGGGCAATGAACCACTGGACAGTCAAGCTGGGACCAGAGACAGAGCAAATCATGGAATTCAAACCTTTACATTTTGCTACAGTGAAATAGCAAATTTAGCCTGGGTGCATCACACCCAACCACCATACACAAACATATTCCGGATAGTGCTAACCGAAGGTCATCGACCCCCATTGGTTCTTCAGTACACCACACTTGTGGTGTGTGTGATTCTGTAATGTGGGCAGATGCACCGATCTTCACGTCATAGGTTGTCCCGGTGTCACAGGTGGGATCCTACTTGACTTTACTGTGCCTGTCGTAGGTTGTCCCGATACCATAGGTAGGACTCTACCAGGCTTTAGCGAACCAGCCCTCCTCACTGGCAGTATTTCAAGCCCCCTATAAATGAGGGTAGGAAGGAGGAACTATTCGTCAAATTGACATGTCGCACCAGCAGATTTTAAACAGTGTTTCATCGCATGCGTCGTTCGGCAAACCCATTTTCACAATGTCTTGCCATTCAAACCACATTCTCTTCAGTGTTTGGAACCCAGTGACCAGTCACAACACCATGGCCAGCCCCGTCCAGAATTCCAAAGGCTAATATCATACACACATGCCCACACACAGACACACACTCAAACCTGAGATGTTCCACACCCTCCGGCCCAAACCCCATCGCTGACCAAACATCATTTTAAACACTGATCCAATGCTGCCCCAACACTCACCACCAAACCCATCGAGCCCAAGCCAGAGATACACCCACACCCATTCAAATGTATTTTTCCATCCAATCTCATTCGCCGAACCGGAAAATTAATGCATCGCCAAGTTGAGACCCCCCAATGGAACACCCCTGGGACTCGTTCTTTAAGTTACACTAAGTGTTGTCTGTGATACTCAATAACATGCACAGACAAGACACACCTGAGTGCCACACAAGTATTGGAATCTTTCCATCGGCTGAGATCTTACAGTATAGTTCAGATCCTGGATGGACATGGAAAATGTATGTTTTGCAGTCTAATACTGTGGGGCCATTTGTGTGACATCTAGCCAATATTTTACAAAGAGATGAGTAAAAGCATTTTTCAGTTTTTAGGTGTTTTATCAGTAGGTGAACCCCCAGTCTACACCACAATCAACATGTGATTAATTGCCAAGTCTACAAACTAAAAACATTGAACTACATTGAGAGGGAACATTGAATTTTAGTTGCTGCTTGTTTGTTTTTCAAGGAGAGCAGGAGTGTCTTGTCAAGTAGAAAAGCATGAGGTAACATTCAATTTACTACAATATTGAAAATGTTTGTGTTTTTTAAGTGGACATGAGTACATTTCTTTTAAGGGAAGAAAGGGACTAACACTGTAGTCGTAGCTGCATTAGAATGTGCTCTTTCAGGAAGAAGCTGACTGTAAGCCAATTCATTGTTCAATTCAAATTGAGGTGCTGTTGACCTGAACCACAAGGTATATAATCTAGGTCTTTATTTAGTCTGCAGGCTCCCAGGTCTATATCTATGTCACATCTGTGTATACGTCTCAGCAAGGTCAGTGGAAATAATGTGGGTTTCGATTTTAAACATATGGCAATGTTAAATAAATAATATTACTGTAGGTTTTCAATCATGATCGGACAACTTCATTTGGAAACTTGTTATTAACACAGCAACCAGTCCTAAATTGGTGTCACTTGAGGGTGAACACAATCTTCCATGAGTATGTAGTGTTTCATATAATTTACGACAGCAGTTGTTCAGATTCTCAAAAACCATGAATGAGATATGGATGGCAATACGTCGGTTTTGAAAGACCGACATATTGCAATACCTAACAGCCTCAATGATTAAGGCATTAACCCTTTGACGTAACATTACATGTACTGTATGTAAATATTACAACCCGTTATGATTTAGGACAAGCAAACGTCAGGTTGCTCTAAACAAGTCAATTGAAGGGTGCCCTGATTTCCAAGGAGGGAATCTTTTAGTGGTGAATTTGCTACCGACTACCTTAATCCCATTTGACACAGTTCAATGTTGAGACATGTTATAAAAGCTTTGTATACTCTACAGTTCTACGGCCATGAAAACTAGCATCAGCGAAACTAGATAACGTCAGCTAAAATGGCTAATATCACTTACCCAGCCAGTCAAACCTCATATGAAACAAACAAGACTACACTTAGCAATGCTGCTAACTCAAAGTGAAATAAGTTCCACCAAAACTAGCTAGTCAATTTCTCAGGGGTTCCCATGTACTGTGATAGTTTACTAAGGACTCTCTCTTACTGTTTCCTTCCTCTCTACCTGTTTTAGGCAGACAAGTGATGACATAGCATTTGTTTCACTGCTTCAGGTACCCATTTAGCATGTATTCAAATTCATCTCTCAGTTTCTCTTTATTAATACAGCATTAAATGCCAAAGACAAATAAATCAGCTGCGCTTCTAGTCACACCAAATGCCAGTGCACATGGCATCACTAATCTGGGCAGAATTATTTAATTTAACATATTTCCCTGTACCTTGGGCAGAGTTGGCACTTCTAAGAGAGAAACATTTAAAGCAAAAAGGATCTCAGTTCTGGCCATTGATCAATGCAGTGGAAGCAATAACATGTGAGCAAGTGATAATAGAAGGCAAAATGCTTTTAAAAAGTAAATGCTATTTCACAAATAAAAATGTGTGTAAAAAACACTACATTCCTAGCAAAAATTCTTGGCGCTATGGGTAATACATTGTTTCACATATAACTTAGCAAAAATGAATAACGGTGATCAGCAGATCTGCAGTAAACTTTATATGCAACCTGAGGTTTTGATTACAACCAATTTAAAATCCTTTGTGGGAGAAGATGTTAGTGAGATCAAAGGTTCCCCCTCAAGACAGTTTGACAAAACAAAAGAGCCACTGAACTTTTAAAAGTGTTTCATCAAGTTTGAACCTGAAGAGAAACATACTGAACAGTATCGAGGCCTGATTTTCTTCTTCTTGTTTTCTTCACAATTTCTTTGTGATCTTTGACTTGGTATTTGTAATATACATTTAATTATTTTTCCACTGTCTTTCAATAAAGCTTATACACTATAGTCGTATGCAAAGGTTTAGCACCACTTACAATTTCCATGATTTTCATTTATAAATAATTAGGTGTTTGGATCAGCAATTTTATTTTGATCTATTAAATAACTGAAGGACACAGTAATATTTCAGTAGTGAAATGATGTTTATTGGATTAACAGAAAATGTGCAATATGCATCAAAACAAAATTAGACATGTGCATACATTTGGGCACCCCAAAATATACACTCACCTAAAGGATTATTAGGAACACCATACTAATACTGTGTTTGACCCCCTTTCGCCTTCAGAACTGCCTTAATTCTACGTGGCATTGATTCAACAAGGTGCTGAAAGCATTATTTAGAAATGTTGGCCCATATTGATAGGATAGCATCTTGCAGTTGATGGAGATTTGTAGGATGCACATCCAGGGCACGAAGCTCCCTTTCCACCACATCCCAAAGATGCTCTATTGGGTTGAGATCTGGTGACTGTGGGGGCCATTTTAGTACAGTGAACTCATTGTCATGTTCAAGAAAAAAATTTGAAATGATTTGAGCTTTGTGACATGGTGCATTATCCTGCTGGAAGTAGTCGTCACAGGATGGGTACATGGTGGCCATAAAGGGATGGACATGATCAGAAACAATGCTCAGGTAGGCTGTGGCATTTAAACAATGCCCAATTGGCACTAAGGGGCCTAAAGTGTGCCAAGAAAACATCCCCCAAACCATTACACCACCACCACCAGCCTGCACAGTGGTAACAAGGCATGATGGAACCATGTTCTCATTCTATTTACGCCAAATTCTGACTCTACCATCTGAATGTGTCAACAGAAATCAAGACTCATCAGACCAGACAACATTTTTTCAGTCTTCAACTGTCCAATTTTGGTGTGCTCTTGCAAATTGTAGACTCTTTTTCCTATTTGTAGTGGAGATGAGTGGTACCCGGTGGGGTCTTCTGCTGTTGTAGCCCATCCGCCTCAAGGTTGTGCGTGTTGTGGCTTCACAAATGCTTTGCTGCATACCTTGGATGTAACAAGTGGTTATTTCAGTCAAAGTTGCACTTCTATCAGCTTGAAGCAGTCGGCCCATTGTCCTCTGACCTCTAGCATCAACAAGGCATTTTTGCCCACAGGACTGGTGCATACTGAATGTTTTTCCCTTTTTACATCATTTTTTGTAAACCCTAAAAATGTTTGTGCGTGAAAATCCCAGTAACTGAGCAGATTGTGAAATACTCAGACCAGCCCGTCTGGCACCAACAACCCTGCCACGCTCAAAATTGCTTTAAAATCACCTTTCTTTCCCTAACTGACATTTAGTTTGGAGTTCAGGAGATTGTCTTGACCAGGACCAAACCCCTAAATGCATTGAAGCAACTGCCATGTGATTGGTTGAGTAGATCATTGCTTTAAGGGGAAATTGAACGGGTGTTCCTAATAATCCTTTAGGTGAGTGTATATCACATCAATATGTAGTTGAGCCTCCTTTAGCAGAAATAACAGCCTCTAAATGCTTCCTATAGTCTGTAATGAGTGTCTGGATTCTGGATGAAGGTATTTTGGACCATTGCTCCTTGTGAAACAACTCCAGTTCAGTTAGGTTTGATGGTTGCCGAGCATGAACAGCCCGCTTCAAATCACCTCACAGATTTTCAATGATATTCAAGTCTGGGGACTGGGATGGTCATTCCAGAACATTGTACTTGTTCCTCTGCATAAATGCCAGAGTAGATTTTGAGTGGTGTTTAGGGTCATTGTCTTTTTGAAATATCATGCCCGGCGTAACTTCAACTTTGTGACTGATTCCTATACATTATTCTCAAGTATCTGCTGTTAAACGATGCACAGTGACACCATCTGCAGTAAGATGATGATGTAGGTCTTTGGAGGTGGTCTGTGGGCTTTTTGTGTGTTTCAACAAAATCAGTGCTAGGTAGTTACAGGTATTAAAATCAACAAAATGACAAGAGTGCCCAAATTCATGCACCTGTCTAATTTTGTTTTGATGCATATTGCACATTTTCTGTTATTTCAATGAACCTCATTTCACTAATGAAATATTACTGTGTCCTTCAGTTATTTGATAGATCAAAACAAATTGCTGATCCAAATACGCAATTATTTACAGTATATGCCTGAACTTTTGCATACAACTGTATATGGTCAAAAAGAACATTGCAATAAAAAAATTACTTTACAAACTCAACTTTTAAAGGACACAATTTACCAAGAAGCCATGGATCACCTACAGATAGCATGTAATATACAAAAAAAGAATACACTCAGTGAAATTACAAACTTTGGTACTGTAGGTCGAGCCCATATCTTTTTTGAGGTAAAGTAATGACAATCAGTATATACCGTTGTTCCTACCTTTTTTAATCAAACAAAGATAATTACTCAGTGAAAACATTATTAGATTATTAACCCAAAACAAACTGGCTGCTATTGACCTCAAAAGATTTATATGGATGTGTTGTGGCAATAATGGATACAGTATAATTCAGTCAAGAATTTTGAAAGCTAGCAAGAATGTGCAACAAAGCCAACATGTACAATAAATTGATATCTGGTACATGTTCAACTGACTGATATGTTTGCTCTTGTCAGAGAGAGAGAACATCATTTGTGGATGTAATGATCCATGGTTTGAGGAGTGGAGACAAACGCGAGGAGTAATAGAAAACAAAAATGTCTTAATGGTGAAAAACACTCATACAAAATAAAGAAGCAACACGAGTTAAAACATAATGTAGAACCAAACATTACTCACAGAAACAACACAAATGTACATGTAACAATACCTGACAGTGAACAAGTAACTCAAACAGGACCTAAATACACACACTACTAATTACTAATGTGATTCAGCTGGGCTGATTTTTAAGTCCATACAGGTGAGGTAGTTACTGAAAGTGACATTACATTTAAAGCCCATGGTGTGGCGTCCATGCTACATCAATGTCACAGCAGAAGATAACATGTTGCCTTCATTGACACATTTGAATTGGGGTCTGGAAAAACATTTAAACTGACAATATCGGAGATACAAAAATGGAACAGCAATTCCAAAGGCCTAGAAATATTATTTATAAATACATTCTATAGCTTACAGTATCTTGCAATAGAAACAAATTACTTGCTAAACAAACCCTTGGTTGACAAAGTATGTTTGTGATAGTTCAACTAGATAAAATGATCTAGCGTTCAGACTAATTAGCAGCTGATCCTTCAGAACCACTTGCACTCTAGTGATAACATCTTACTAACTAGTCTGCACAGCGAACTAGATCTAATGAGCATGGTTGGGGGTTAAAAATATACTATTCAATACTCTTTGAGAAACTTTTTGGAAAGCTAGAGATGCGATCAAAGCTAAAGAGGCAAGTAATCAGCAATAATTAAAGCAATATCTACAGTTATACTGTAGTGCATTTTCCTTGAACATCTTTGAAAAGTAGAGTCAATAAGAAAATAGATGCATTGGAAATCCTCCTAATATAAACGGACATTAGCATACACCCACTCAGGCACACATCCATATTTCTCCCAGGGAATAACGTAGCGGCATTGACCATATTTATCGTGGCTCATCAACACAATTACCTGGGGATGATAAGCTTGGTGAGATGCCGCCGTTCACAAGCTCTCCTTGATTAGCGCGAGGTTAATTGGGGTCAAGGTTATGGTTTAAGGGGTGCAGTCAAACCGAACAGAAAAAGACCTGCAGTAATCTAATCAGGTGCATCATCCAACCACAGCTTAATCGCTGTCAATTACCCACCAGTTAGAGACATATTGGGGCACAGAATGAGCCCCATTAGGCTATGCTCTGCCCCCGTTACGACAGAGTTACAGCTCCACCTCTCTCACTGCCCACCACCATCACAGCCATCAAAGACCCATCTGTGAAGTGAGAGCGGCGTTTCTCATGGAAAGCACAGGTGTTGCTGTTTAAGTTTTAATTAAACCACTGCATACCAAACAGGGGGTGCCTCTTGTCGAGGATCGGGGGGGGAGGCTGCGTCCTGCAGGGTCTGGGGGTACAACCAGTTCTCGTAACCCACCAATTACAATTAATGAATCAGCTGAGAGTGTCATTCCATTCTATCCCCTGAAGTGGGAATGCAGATTGTAGCAGACGAGGCTTTCTGATAATCACCATGATGACAGGTTCACTCTGGTGGTAGCGATGTATCTCACTGGGTAGGAAAATGTACACACTAATTACCTCTGGAAAAGATTGCTGAATGACTTCAATATAAATGTTGCTAAGGAGAAGTGAGGCATCCACAGGGGTGGCTGGAAAAAAAACTGACATAAAGAGCATAAACATAACTATACAAACTTTGATTTCTAATGTGTGTGTGATATAATAGCAGACACAGTAGTTATTGTCATTCTGTGGAAAGTATTTTTGCTCTCTTGGTGATGGTTGCATGTGTCCTGTAGAGCAGTGGTTCCTAAACCTCTCCTCGGGGACCCCCAGACAGGCCATGTTTTTATTTTCACCCTGAAACGACCCAACTGGTTCAGTTAGTCAACTACACATTACACCTTTGACTAATTGAATTAAGTGTGCCATTTCAGGGTTAAAACAAAAGCATGGCCTGGCTGGGGGTCCCCGAGGAGAGGTTTGGGAACCACTGCTGTAGAGGACTGGTGATGTTACAGATACAGGACCTGTTCTTAGATGCCGAGGTTAGAAAAGCTAGAGAGGAACTGGAGGATCTCACACTGTAGTTAGAGATGCTGTGTAAGATACACCATCTCTAAATTCATACCCCTGAGGTAGAAAACAAACCCTGCCAAGCACAGCGATACATCAGAGCAGAAGCAGTCACACAGAACAAGTACACTGCACATCAAGGACATGACACACCAAGTGCAGTACTGTACACTAGCCTGGCTGACAGGAATCAAAGTCCTACTGGAAAGGGTCCTTTGATGTTGTTGGCAAGAAGACTTGATAATGATGGCCGGTGCCCTCATTATCTATCGCAGTTTGGCTGGAATTGAACAAATCGTAATTTATATTTTACTAAAGCATCGCCCAACCAAAACTGAATAGTCACTTCATCACGTCAACTTGATATTTACAGTAGTAAAGTATTAGGAGATAACATGACTGACAGAATACAGTATATTTGGTCAGTTTATTATAAGCAATTTAAAAAGTAGCAGGCACGTTACAACGTATGTGAAACATTTTTGTTGCTGAAGGATGAGGACACTGTTGCCTGGCAACAAGACAAAACACAAGTTCAACAGCAGTAAATCCCACAAAATATGCACGTTAAGTTTTTGATACGAGTTAAAGAAAAATGTACAACACTTGGCCGGTGGATAGCGCATGTATATAATGAGCAGGATAACATTCAAAAAGGTACTTTGTCTCTCTTGTGAGCTTGGGGTGTTGCTTGTTCAAATATGTAGTTAAATTACTATAGGCTTGAGGGTCCGAATGGTGTAGTGGGCTAAGTCGATGCATTGCACGACAGTGTAGCTCATGATTGTGACGGTTTCGAGCCTGACCATGGGTTCTCTTTTTTTTCCCCAGGCCTCCTACACGAGGCATCGCAACTTGGCATAGTGATGCCCAGGACTTGGGTTAGATGTCAGATTATGTATCCTGCCACATTGCACTCCAGCGACTCCTTGTGTCCAGTTCGGGTGGCTGTGAGTTAAATCACGGGAATAAGTAAAAGAAAAAATAACATGTAGGTCATAGCTCTGCAGTGTGAGTCATAAGAGTCCTGTCAGCCAGGCTAACTGTGCACACAAAGGACACTACATACAGTTGAAGACAGAAGTTAACATAGACCTTAGCCAAACCATATTGAAACTCAGATGTTCGCAAATCCTGACATTCAGTCCTAGTAAAAATTCCCTGTTGTAGGTCAGTTAGGATTACCACTTTTTTAAATGTGAAATGTCAGAATAATAGCAGATAGCATGATATATGTCAGATTTATTTCTTTCATCACACCCAAAGTAGCCTTCCCAAAATAAATGCATTTTGCCCAATTGAGGTCAGGGCTTTGTGATGGCCACTCCAGTACCTTGACTTTGTTGTCCTTTAGCCATTTTGCCACAGCTGTGGAAGTATGCTTGTTCTCAATGTCCATTTGGAAGATCCATTTGCAACCAAGCTTTAACATTCTGACTGATTTCTTCAACATATTAACATAATTTTCCTTCCTCATGATGCCATAATTTTTGTGTACCAGTTGCTTGTACGGCAAAGAACACCCACAACATGATGCTGACATCATTTTCTGGAATTTTCCAAGATGTATAACTTAGATTATGTAAAATCCGGACACATTGGAGTTGTGATATAATTAATTATAAGTGGAATAATCTGTCTGTAAACAATTGTTGGAAAAATTACTTGTGGCATGCAGAAAGTAGATGTTGTGACCGACTTGACAAAACTACTGTATATTTCGTTACCATTACATCTGTGAAATTGTTGACAAATTAGTTTGAATGGCTTCATCTTAAGTGTATGTAAACTTCTGATTTCAACTGTCCTAACATTACTACACACCAAGGACCCTTCACACCACCATTATTACACCACCAGTATGTACTGTACCATACTAAGGTTTTCAAGACTTTTAAGGTGCTAATGTACACTGAACAAAAATATATATGTGACACTTTTGTTATTGCCCCCATTTATCATGAGCTGAACTCAAAGATCTAAGACTTTTTCTATGTACACAAAAGGCCTATTTCTCTCAAATATTGTTCACAAATCTGTCTAAATCTGTGTTATTGAGCACTTCTCCTTTGCCGAGATAATCCATGCACCTCACAGGTGTGGCATATCAAGACGCTGAATAGACAGCATGATTATTGCACAGGTGTGCCTTAGGCTGGCCACAGTAAAAGGCCACTCTAAAATGTGCAGTTTCATCACACAGCACAATGCCACAGATGTCGCAAGTTTTGAGAAACCGAAACTGACAACTCCCACGCAGTGATTTAAAGCCACAACAGGTGGATTCAGCACCACAGCCAGCTCCGCAGCCTAAGGAATCACAAACAAATCAGCAGTGTGGTGTGTATAAATGGCAAAGTGCACCAACCAAAGAGCAATGCAGACAAGACCTCAAGGCAACACACAAACAGGTAGACACTAAATATCAGCTTCTAAAAATTTAAAGTATTTGATAAAAAAATAAATAATAACTAATTATTATGTTATATTTCCCAGCCTTGTGTGTGTGATAATCTGTTTCTCTGTAAGTGTGTGTTTGTGTGAAGAACAAGCTTAGTACCGTTCCACAGTTAGCTAGCCATGGTAGACAAGTCTGGCTTTGCAGGTATTAGCTTTCATGTGGTGTCAGTGTCTGCTGACCTGGTTTTACACAGCATGAATGAGCTCTGGCAAAGGCACCGTCTCCACCCCTGGGAAGGCTGTCCTGTCCCACAGACTGCAGGATTTACCAAGCAGAAAGAACATTATAGAGATGCTATGGGGATTTGGATGGCAGACTGAGAGGCGAAGGTATGTTTTATTGCTCCGTGTTTGTGTGTGATTGTGTGATGTGTACTATACATACATCACATGCATATGAACATACAGTATATATACATACAGTATATACGTAGATGTACAGTGCCTTGCATATTCACTCTCCTTGGACATTTCCACATTTTCTAGTGTGACAACCTGTAATGTGCGTTTTTCTTTTTTTTCTTTTTAATAGATTTGCTAAGATTTCAAACACACTACTTTCACATTGTTATTATGTGGTATTGATTGTAAAAGTTTAAGGGAAGTAATTAAATAATTCCATTTCGGA
>JACXGM010001360.1:44262-55944 GCA_016801145.1 Umbra pygmaea
GTGTGTGTGTGTGTGTGTGTGTGTGTGTGTGTGTGTGTTGAAATGTAAAGAGTGCAGAAGGTGGGAAGGGACACAATTATAGTTCAGCTGTTGAAGGGGGCCAGAGGGGGTTAGCATATTATAGTACTGGTGACTATACGTTCTGGGTACTCTAATAATCATGATCATTACTACAGCCATAAACCTGTAGAACAGGACATTCAATCAGTGTTCATCACCATAAGCCAGAGGCTGCTTAAATAATCAGAGCAATGACCTTAATCTTTCTGCCATGGTAATGGTCAAACCAACACGGACAATGGGGAGATTAGAGGGCTAATATTCTTAACACACCACAGAGATGTAAGCTACACATTATCTAGCTGCAGCAGAGAGATGGAAAGAGCGAGAGAGAGAGGGAGGGAGAGAGGGAGAGAGAGAGATTGAGAGACAGAGAGAGGGAGAACAACAGTCTCTGAGTGCGGGCCAGGGAAAAGCAAAAGTGTATTTGATTCACCCTTTCTTCTGTTGGATGTTACTCTATCAAAAAAGAGAGGAGAAGATGTGAGGCCAAGACCACACACTGAGAGCTATAGTCTGTCTGACGTAACCAGCCTGCTCCAGAATCTGTTCCTTGCTCGTTTTCATACAGGGCTGCTTTCTCTGTGACAGAAACAAAAAAGGCTGGATCTTCTGTCGCTCGTTTCCCATGGGACAGAAAACAGACAGGACTCTCCCAGTTGTCCACATACTGCCAGAGCCTGTACAGGAACTGGGACACTGCAGGTAAAGACACACTACTCTTCCACATCATCTCATCTGTTATCTGTCGAGTCCAACTCTGCAGGAAACACTGTGCGTTAATGCATGCATCTTGCATACATCAGAATCACCTCTATTTGTTAAATACATTAACACCTACTGTAGTGTACAATGCACTCCAAAGGGCGGAATAGTGCTGCTACACACATCATCTAAAAAGCTGACATACATTATATACAGATGGGTGGAGTGTTTATAATGATATATGTGACAAATCTACACTCAGTGTCCAGTTTATTAGGTAAACACAATTAGTACAGGGACAGACCACTTCATGTCCAGCAGAGCTTAGATTACAGAGGGTGAGAATTATACATGCCTTGTGCATACAAGCGTACAATACAATGAGCTTAGAGTAAACCTAAGGTATGCTGATGTACTTGCACACAAAAGGCTGCTTTACACACAATCCCAGAGAGCCACGCAGGACACAATTAAAGTGTGTTTTGTAGTAGTCGATCATTTCTGGCAAGGGCTGGGTGAGAGAAGAGAATAGGGCCCTGATTGGCCTTTGATTCTCGACAAACGGGCTATCCTCTCTCTCCCTCTTCCCCCACCTCCTCCTCTCTATTGGGGAGGAAGGATTCAACATCATGGGACGGTGACGCAGGCAAATCAAGTGAATTGTCTTAACTCCTTGGGTAGCTGGATGCATGGGCATAATTGCCAGAAAATGTCACTGCGGCTGATTGCCAACGATTTGTACTTCTGTGAAAGAAAAGCCAATAAAAAGACCCCTTGATGACTGAATATTTAACGAGGCAACACATGGTAATGTAGCTTTCACACACCACTCCACTCAATTTACCACATAAACACATAAAAAACACCAAGTCTAATAGGTGTACTGCATTTAAATATTCAATGTGTGTGTGGCAGTCATTACCCTGGCTAAATACCACTTCCATAACTTCCGTTGCTGTCAGTGTGTATAGGGACCTGAGGTGGGGATGCTACAGTAGCCAGTGTTTACAGTGTGTGCATATTGACGTACGGGTACCGCTGAGGACATCAACGCCCAGCTGGCAGTGTGCCGGTGTTGCATGAAGGAATATAAGGACCCCGGACCCCCTCTGAGAAACTAATGAAACAGGCCCTGATGCTTCGAGATATCGTCCTGTTTTCTAACCTTTGTTCCTGAACAATGTCAGACTGAAACTATACTTATAAAACTCGACACAAACCATACAAGGTTCCTGACCCTGGGGAGCCAAAGGCAAAACACATTTTAGGATTGACTAGGCCTCTATTACTGAGAGGACACAGGTCCTCAGCCACTCACTCTGTCACAGTAGCCAGAATGAGGACTAGACAGACAGAGAAACAGGCAGACAGATTGAGAAACAGGCAGACAGACAGACAGTAGATGCAGTGTAGAAGTGTAGAATCCAGACATCAGATTAATTTACCCTGCCGATAGCTCTCGTGTTTTCTGAGGCACTTGACCAGCCCAACATAATCCTTCAGTTTAATTCATAAACACATGTTTGGATAAGTAATATGTTAAACTGTAGCGCTGAGGGTGAAAACATCTGCTGAGCAACTAGCTGGGAATACTAATGCACAGGAAAAATAAATATTTAACACTATGGTTGAAAATAAATACCTGTGATTCATAGTAGCTAGGGATTTGGCTATAAAACTTTACCAGAAAATCCTTGAACCTGCGTGACTGCTGACGAATAAGACGGTTGACAAGCAACAATCAACTGGTACACTTAGCCTGCATTTGACATGATTTACGTATATGTTCTTATGAACTAACATCAAACTAGCGCTCCTCAGACTCATCCTAAGATTCATCCTCAGACTCATAATCATTATGTTAAATCCAGTTCTCCTCATCCAGTTATAGAAAGCTACTGATGCACGTTCCTGCCCCAAATGCCACTCAAGAAAATGTAATAATGTTCGGCCAATTAGGCTTCATCTAAGGCTAGATATCAACTAATTAAAAGCAAATGATCCCCTTACCACTAACCCCTCACCAAATGGTGTTACATACTTCTTTCCCACACATGAAAGAAGACGAGTGAGCTCATGGTAACTGAACTTCAAACCAGTTTCTGTATAATGTATATCTGCAATTTACTGGAGTTTTACTTTTCCCTGTTATACTTTTCACTTCTCTCTGATGAAGCAATATCAAAACTTTCTTACTTTCAGAGACAGGGAAAAGGAGTTAAAGTCTTTATAGACATTACATGGTTTAAGACAGATTCCAAAATGTGTCAACAAGCATTTAAAAGGAAACTTCATAACCATTTCAGAATCACTTGATTTTCACATCATTAGTAGTATTTATCCAGACAATCTGTCAGGAAGTGTGGTGGAGTATATTTTGACAGATTGAAAGTTTATGCTTCACATTAATGAACTAAATCCTGATGAAAGTACTGTTGTTAACACCAGTGATAGTTGCACACCTTTTGAAATTGTAATTCGGCTATGAGATGTACTGGGGATTTCTGGGCAGTTATCTAATGGTCTGAGAAGAGTCTATCAAAGTATATGTTTTAAAAAATACAGTAATTTGGTCAAAACTGTAAATTGTGGAGCCATTTATGATAGTGGTTTTGTTTTAGTTATCAGTATGTTTTTTTATTAATGAACATTGACACCCATATTGATGTGTGTTTTCAGAGGAGACATGATATAGGTACTCTTGAGCAAATGCATTACGCCATATCACTTCAGATACGAAGCATTAATGTCACCTGCAGAGAAATATTCCCATACATAAAACAGTTACACTACACCAGCGTGTGTCCACCAGCCATTCAGTCTCTAACAGCATTGTTTAAAATAAATCATTAAATAATGGTAATTAATTAATTATATTCTCATGGTATTAGGCAAATCAAACATTCACATTTGACACGCTTCATCCTGAATAAACAATTTGTGAACTAAGCTCATTAATGACATGGCAGTGTTTGTCTTTAACTCTGTTAGTATAGTGACAAATGGTGGCCAGTCGCAGAGTGGGGGGGGGGGTATCTCTCAGCAGGGGACCTCTTTATCCTTTGATTGCACCCAGCCATTTTCCTAGTCTATAAGAGACCAAACAATTACTGCCTACTCAACAAATTGTATGTCAGTGTACGAATCATAGCCCCCTATATGAGAGCAGATATCATCTCTGTTAAAACTGTAACGTTCGCCTCCTCCTGGTGAGCTAAAGGCCACTGACTTCATTTAGTGTTCTGGTTGTGTTTTTGTTTCATTTACTGTCTTCAACCAATATATCAATTGCACTGCTTTTTTCAGTATTTAGAGTCTCTATTTAAGTTGTTGTTGGTTGTCTGTGTCGTCATTGTTATTTTGTCTCTACGTACGTTGATATGTTTAGTGTAGAATGTTATTTCGTCTATCTTTTAGCTCCTTGTAGTGTTGGTATATATACCAGTATTTTTGGAAATAAACTCCCAATCTGAGATATTTTTGTAAATATCACATTCTCAAACACATACTGTAACTTTGGCTGGATCAATGAATGACCAACAGATGTTGCCTGTCTAATATGTTGGTGTCTCAAATCATCTATTAATCATCTCGAATCATCACAATGGTCTTCGTGCCATTGTGTATTTTGTAGTCTGATGCTTTCTTTACAAAGTTATTCCAGTATATATCATTGCATTGCTTGAGTTGGCATTCATCTATTTTGGAAGCATATCAAAGATATGTTATTGAAGTCTCTGTTTAATTTACCAGTGATTGCTTCCAACTCATTCATTCAGGGAAATCATTACAGTCTGCAATCTTACCACAGTAATGTATGGCACATTTAGTTAACATGAAATAGCACAGTGTGTTCAGATAGTAAACCCGAGTGAGATGTGTGTCAGTCATCATCAGCTGATGGCAGCAAACCTATCAAAAATATTGTTGGGGGAGTACATGTGGCTTAGTGGGCAAGTTGTATCACAGTCCATGTCATGATAGCCATGGGTTCAAGTCTGACAAATTGGCATAGCGCTGCCTGAGATTTGGGTTAAATAAATCAGATTATCCTGGGAAGTCACTCTCCAGCGACTCATTGTGTCCAGATCGGGCATCTGTGGATTTAATCGCGGAAGTATAGTTGGTGACCATAATTATCCGGTGCATAATCTGACTAAAGGCTTCTGTGTTGTTTTCGCAGTGCAAAAATAATTGGCAGAATAGGTGACATGTGGTTGGATGAACCGTGTGCGCGCCCTTTGCCATCCCACAGATCTGTACAGGGAGTTGTGGAGCTGCCGACAAGGCAGGATTAGAGGGAATTGGGGAAAAATTAAGAAAATATATTATAATAACAGTATAGTCACATGATAATTACCTGGCGTAATTAAGACATCAGTGCGCTCACAGGCGTGAACTCACTTTTTGCTTTAGTGCGTAATGTTGTTGGGTCAGGCTTGGTTGTTTGGTGTTTGTGATGGGGGGAAATGTAGGGTAATTTTTCCCTGTTGGTTTGTCATTCACTTTGGGTGTTGGGAGGTGGGGGCCGGGCCTGGGCAAGTGCATTGAGCAACAATTTTCGCTACTTCCATTATGGCTGGACGGCTCAGAGATCCAGGGTTTACCACAGTAGTCCTTCCTACAATGGATTTGGCGGGTTCGTAGTTGGAGTTGCCTATTTTCTTCCTGTGTTGTGTCTGGGTTTATCTCCTGGTTCTGGCGAGGTGTGTTACCCAGCTACGGAGACCCCGTTTCTGGTGATATATTGTCCACTCTCCTGTTAACTATACTTTGCGTGTTGCAATTATTTTATTATGGTTCTTCACTGCTGCTGCTGGGTATTTTTTTCTAAATTGTTAGCACTGGGTGTTTGCTATCTGTCTGGCAATTGTTACTAAGTAGCTATTTCTAGGTTGCGAGTTTCACCATAGTTCATGTAGACTGACACTGTGGAACTTTGTTACTTTACTCATATTTCGATGTACTAATTTGTGGATATTTTTCATGATATTGTTTTGTGCTATGTTTATCACAGGCGTTTCTGCGGATAACAGGTATTACACAGTACTTCTGGGTCCCGATATTAATATAATATTATATTACAATTACTCTGGATTTGCAGTCTTGTGAAAGATACCATTCGGTTTCCCCAAGTCCGGACAGTAAAAAGAGCCCATTCACCTTAATTACGGTTCACCGGTTGCCGCTGGCAGGAAAAGAACAGACTACTGAAAATGTCACGGCTCTAGTGTATTGTATGTTTGTTTTCTTACATTTCTGTTAAGGGCAGAACTGATGTTATCTATCTGCATTAACACAACTACGGATGTTGTGAGGGAAACTATGTATGAAAGACATGTTTGAATGCTTTTTGCGTTACTCTGCTACAGATATGGTATTCAAATCCTACTTCTATTAATCTTGACAGACTTTAATGTTTCAATAAATTATTTTTGCCATCAGCTAATGAGTTCTCACAGTGTGACAGGAACCTGAATGTCTCATGTAATAAAGCCATGTATGCACATTTTGAGGATCCGACCTGTGTCTATGTTGTTGTACAGACAGCTGCAGACTAGTAAAAGTCTTCTTTGTGCTGCTGAATTTTTCTAATGTTGGGATGACACTAGTGTTATGCTTGGAAATGGTCGGCTTGGTTGTTTTGGCTTGCACAGGGATATTCTTATGTCTGAGCCGGGTTCACCTATCGTTGCTCTTGCTTGCAGATATGGCTTGCCCCAGGTCTGGTGCGTACATAGCCAATTTTGTGAATGGTGCTATTGTGTGGTGGTTATTGTGTGTGGAATTAGGGCCTATTGCTCAGTCAAGTTCATGGTTTTTGCATTTCCAGACAATGTGGAGTTCTTTACATGTTATGATTATTCTGTATCTAGCTAGCATGTTCTTTGATGTGGTTATTGCAATTTATGTTTCTGTCAGTACTTTCTCCCTATGGATCTAACTTGCAATGTTTGCTTTAATGAGATGTGCTGCTATTGGCATGCTGACGTGCATTCACGTGGACAAGTAAGTGGTCCTTCATCACAAAGGGCCTTCTTGGCATTTTCGGTGTAGTTGAGTTCCTGTTCCGTGATTTGTAGTTTGTTTGTTTATATTACAGGACTGTATGTCATTGCAACTTCTGGTCAGTGGCTTCTCATTATTTTTTCAAGCAGGTTCTTTTGGCATGCTGCTGTGCATTTCCTTGGACAGTTGTCTGGTTAGCATGGCTGGATTTGCTAGCATTCACTGTTTAGTTGAATTTACCTTAATTCGTAATGAGTTGGATATTTTGATATGACTGTTGAGGGGTTATCTGCCCTTTGTGATCGCTGGTCAGTGCCTTGCCTGGTGTTCTTATTTCATGTTTGTAACTCCTGTCGCAGTTGTTACATTTGGCCTAATCACGATTATCTGTTCGTCTGGAATTACTTTGGAATATTGTCAATGTTTTGCTTGTTTTAAACCTGCACTGCTCCTTCTGCTGGTTTTGCAATATTTTTCATAGTGGTATTCTGGCGCAGGGCGTAACAAATTATTGCCATCATGTTGCGGTTCAGAGTTTCTGCTTTGTACAAATTGTATTCAATAGTGTTAGCATGTCTCATTTGGGGGCGATCAGTGGTCAAAGAAACAAATGGTGGTGTTTTGTGATAAAGAAGCTGCAGTTAATATCAATTAAAAAAGGTCTGTCTTTGGTTCCATTGTTTTAAAAATCATTAGATGACTGAGTCTTGCGGCCCTATCTTACACCCGGCTTAATTTACTTTTTACACAAACGCATGTATCATTCCTATCTTGCACCCGACGCATATGGGACTTTTCCCTCCACAGACGCGCGTTGGTAAATTAGGGAATGAACTTGCGTTCGTTGGGCGGTTCAGCAAATATAAGAGGCGTGTTCCAGCGCAAACGTTCCCTGGTGCTATTTTGCAGGTCCCGAAAACAATTCCGCCACTGACCAGGAAAAATTTGGTTTAAAGTCAGTGGCGTATTATTCAGATGCTATTTTAAGGGCGCATGTTTGGCCATTATACTCTTTACTCCTCTCATCTACACAAATGCAGAAGTTCCCATTATTGCAATACATACATAATTAGAAGGAAAAATATTACCACGCTAGGGAAATCATTGTGGTGTCCGAAGATATGAAAAAATAGCCATACATCTAGTGTACACATTATACCCAAATTATTCAGAATGAATTATTCGCACTGTACATCAACTGCAAGGGAACCCATGCAATCAACATATAAGTGATTTGCGTTGCTAATAGTAAAATCGCCCATGAATTACCCTGGCTCAAGCCATGACTCATTTATGGTAAAGTCTGCCCTCTATGCGGGGAATCCCCCTTGGATGGGTGGCTGTGAAGGGGACAACGGCTATCCGTTAAAGACATGGTTAATGATGACACAATTTATGATTCCAGCAAGTGCGTAAACTGCAGTTTAATCAAAAACACACACAAACACGCAGTGTAGCCTTATTGAACGAACAGTTGGCACACAAAAAATATGCGTCAGGTGTTTGGATAGAACAGGTACTACACTACTCAAGTCGAAGCATTCTTTGTGGCTTGTTGTGTTATATGTAACATTTCCATGAATCATGGATGTATTGATGAAATTAATTAGGAAATATTAGAGGAGACGTGATGTTGAAATGCATGTGCCGTTGGCGCTTATCTTTAATGCCCATAAATGCAGAACAGGAGAGAAAAGCTTATTTGACAGAAGAGTATATCTCGGTCTAATGTTAGACTACATTGCAAAAATATTACCATGCATTCATAACCTCGTGATTCAGTGAGAGTGAGTCCAAAACATCGGAAAGTAGGCTATTTCTTTATTTACATTTTGTAAAAAGAAAAATCAATAGTAAATCACCGTTATAATAGCAATCTGCCATGGAACAAGCGTGCCTGCTCTTAAAGGGAATGTGAGATGATGCTCTGATTGGTTTATTGAACGTTACGCCCAAACCACACCTATGACTAATGAAGCTACTTCAGACCTACCCATTTTAGATTTGCGTTGGGCGCAAGAATCATTTATCCCGCGGGGAAAATAGCAACAGCGCCCGGGACCCTCCCACAATGTAACTTGCGTTTCGCGTTTGATACTTGCGTTTCAGATCGTTAAAATAGGGCCCGTAGTGTTAATGATAATTTCATTAACAAAGGAATGCATTCCAGGTTTACACCATTAAGTAGCTGATGCCTAAACTCGTTTTCGATGTCAGGAGATGTGAAAGATCAGGACTTGACTCTTTTCAAACGGGGACCCGTTTCTAGCTTGACAGCACTGATATACACATGCTTTAGACCCTGGAGTCTAATATTGGCCTAATATCGCAGAACATATCTTTAACAGGTCATGTTTATAGATCTGTGTGTGCTCACAGTCACTGCATGATTAATAATCCCTTTACTTTTTGGTGTAGTAATACCTGATGGTAATCCCTCTTGTTGACAGCCTGATCCGTTACCATGGTGACAGTGTAATGAGGGTGTACCTAGTCCTTCTTATGGCTTGGTACATACTGTCATGAAGCCCAACGCCATGCTAGGTTTGCCCTGTATGTGGCTGCCATGCAGGTACCGCCTCTAAATTGATTATGCATGTCTGCTGCTCCTGAGGTATATTTTTCCTCTTCCACCACCCCTCCCCATTCCTTTACTCCATTGTTGTCTCTCTCTTCCTTTCTGTCTCTCAATGTGTCTTTATGTCTCTCTTCCTCTTCCAGAGTTTTACAGATTCAAGTCACATGGCTGATGAGACCCAGATAATCAAATTCCTCACAGAATGCTGGATGCCTGGCAGTGGGCGGGTGGCGGGCGGGCTGCGGGTGGGTGGCTTGGAGCTGAATGGATGTTTGAAGGGTGCTGTCGGGGAGGGGACGACCACGACGGAGGAATGAGGTTTCCAAAGTGAGGGGCCTGTGCTTATCTTGGAGGCCCAGAGGCCACAGCTCTTATCACAGCCATTCATCAGGTCAGTCGCCCTGACAGGCTGCTGTAGTCCTACACGTCCTGGCGGCACAACAGCACCATCACTGGGAGCGCTAAGCAGCAGACCGCAGGTCGGCACCACCAAGCCTCCTTACCTCCGTCTCTCACTATCACTCGCTTTTTCTCCAATTTTCCAATTTAAGGTGGCTCGGGAAACATTTGTTTACATTGCCAAAGCAAGTGATCTCTCTCCTTCTTTCGATCTCGACCTCTCTCTCGTTGCCTTTCTATGTTCTTTCCCTGTCCGTCTCTGTCTGTCTCTCTTGCTCTCCAAGACAGATGAGGGAGAAGAGTGTATGTGCCCTGTCTAACAGTAACCTCCATTGCATGTCTGATGACAGTCTCCAGTCCTTGACTGTCCCTGTGCATTCGGCAGTGTTCAGGCCCCTCTCTAAAAGCCAGCCTATGGTAATTTCATAAGCACCCACAGTGATCAGACTGAGGCTACAACACTTGCCCTTGCAGACACAGCTGGGCCATTGTAGGGTGTGGTATGGTTGAACTGGACCAGAGATAACAGCGAGTTTCATGTCAAATATGTGGCCAGACCGTTACACTGAAAACCCTTCCAAAAAGTGTCCATCTTTACACACAACCCACCGTACAATAAATAACGGTTTCAATGAAAACATGATAAAATGGGTCATGAAGATCCTCCTTTAAGTCTCCTACTTTAAGTGCCTGTACCTCCTAAAATCTACAGTGCACTTGCTGGTGCCAGGCGCTCCCCACAGTTTCCTGGCCACAGTACTAATTGGCAACAGGAGTTATTGCCATACTCCTGGTTCCCAGCAGGCCTCACCTTTGTTTCCCTGAGGCGATACTCTCTCTCCCTCCCTCTCTCTCTCTGCATTCCCCTCCCCTCTTTTATTCTCTCTCTTCTTGCTTACTGGGGGTTGATGAATAAGGTCTGGACTGTGTGTGTGTGTGTGTGTGTGTGTGTGTGTGTGTGTGTGTGTGCGTATGCATGTGTGTGTGGGTGGGAGCAAGGTAATAGTCATCAGAGTGTATGAAGAACAGTCTCCCTGTCATCCTTAAAGTCATCACCTCCCTCCAACACTCTGCATTTGGACGCCTGCTAGCCTCCCAGCTTGACCTCCAAAACGTGAATATTAATATATAGTTGTAGTGTGGCCCAGATCTCTTTCCTCTGCCCGTAATGTATTAAATGTATGCAATGGAAATATGCACGAGGGAAAATCACATTTCAGTGAACAACTTCCGCACCACGCATTCTGGATTTATACTCCTGGTCACTAAAACTGACATGCCAAAATGGCACCCTGTTCCCTTAAGAAAACTACATTTGTTAGGTGCCAATGTGGCTGAAGGGGACTACGGAGAATAGCTTGAGAGATACATTAGGTGACAAAAAAGTATGTGAGAAATTAACTTATCACCTGAGTGAGCATCGCCTTCTACTGGCAGCACACTAAAGAAATCCCGGGCACAAGTGAAGAGTCAGAGAGCAGCTGATGAAATGGAGTGGAAAGAGTAGGTACTTTACACATTGAATAACAGAGAGTCCTCAATATGATGTGAGGTATGTTATACACTGAATAACAGAGAATCCTCAATATGATGTGAGAGATGTTATACACTGAATAACAGAGAATCCTCACTATGATGTGAGGTACGTTAATCACTGAATAACAGAGAATCCTCAATATGATGTGATGTATGTAACACACTGAATAACAGAGAATCCTCAATATGATGTGAGGTACGTTATACACTGAATAACAGAGAATCCTCAATATAATGTGAGGTACGTTATACACTGAATAACAGAGAATCCTCAATATGATGTGAGGTACATTATACACTGGATAACAGAGAGTCCTCAACATGATGTTAGGTACGTTATACACTGAATAACAGAGAATCCTCAATATGATGTGAGGTACGTTATACACTGAATA
>JACXGM010001361.1:0-35884 GCA_016801145.1 Umbra pygmaea
ACTGTAAATCTATTATGGGCAGTATTTTGTTTGTAAAGCTGCACACATTGTTATACTAACTTTAAATGTTTAAGTTCTATGAACTCAAACAGAAAAGAATTGTTCCAGTGCACTTAAAATGTTTGAAGGTATTTTAAGTATTCTGAACTCAAAAGGAAGTACTTCAAGAACTCAAAACTTTTGAGGTAATAAGTTTCCTAAATTTTTTTGAGTCCTGCTTACTATTCGGGTTTACAGTGCATGATTACGTACGTTTTCTATCCAACCGCAGATGCGACTACCCTGAGTTGCAGTTTCATCCTAGTAATGATTAGCGTCATCTGTGCTAAATTTGGTTTGGAGTGAAAACCTATGGATTTGCGGCTCGCAGGAACATGGAATGAGTATTGCTGCTCTAGGAGGTCAACTGTTCCTTAAACCGTGGAACCAATGTCTGGCACGAACAATCATACAACTCTCAATGTCACTTATGTAACTCAATTTGCCCAATCTGACATTTATTCCACAGTAACTGAATGCTTTGTTGTCAGTTCACCTGCTTTTGAAATTAAGTAATAGTGACTCATAGTATGTATAAGCAATTAATTTTGGCAACAAATTGTGGTGTAACCAACAAAGTGGCTGCTAAGTGTATATTGACAATAGTAAGATAGCTAATGTTTTTCTGCTTTGAAGCAGACCAGTCTGTCGTGTGTTGGACTACTGTACAGGATGTCTGGTATGATTGGTGTAGAACAGGCTGAGGTTAAAAAGCAACTGCCCCACCTACCTTTATTGTTTACATTCAACAGAATTATTAATGAGTGAGTCTGCTCACCTTTTGTCTAATATTTGTCTGAAAAGACCAGGTTCAAGATGAAAAATTTTAAATTATTTTATTTGGTAGTCGCACCCAAGGTCCAATCAAAATGGATTCATGCTTTAGGCTTTAGGATTAGATTTTCCAGTTTTTGGTTGCATATAATCAGTAGCTTTGATAGAATTGAAAGCTTGTCACACTGTGGATAATGTGAGTCTGTTTTCATCCCAGTCAAAGGAGTTTTGTTGTTATAGACTTAGATTAGACAAACAGAACAAACTAATTGACCAAGATAACATTAATCAGTTAAATTGCAGTTGTCTTTGGCACTGACCTGGGAAAAGAGAAAAAACATTAAGGCTTGGCCTCCTCTTGTATTTACATCCAAAGCCAATGAAAGCAAACTGGGTCAGCGCATTGTGTTGTAGGTGTGTCTTGTGTATTCTGTTGTCTTACCATGCATGTGAGTGAATTCCTCTGTTTTGACAACTGCCGTGTGAACTTAAATTTATTGATCCTGGCAATGCAGCTCTTATCATTCTGCAAACTGTGCACAGAAGCAGGATATTTTTATTTGGAGGTATCCCTGATTAATGAGATGTCAACGTGTGTCAAGTACTGCCCGTGTTGAGCCAGACAGTAGAAGACCACAATGTAAACATAACCCTGTTATGAACCTTGTATCCCATACAGACCCAGACAAACTCATAGAGACACAATAAGTTTATTTAAGACAAACCTATGGATTAGCTCTCCAGCTTCCACTGACAGGATATAATGTTCTCTTTGTTGCACTACTTCTGGACTAAGTCAACGGTTTTACAGAACACATACAGAACTGACTGTTTGCACAAAACATGTTGTTCAAACAATATTCCTTTCCTGGTGTGTTTACTGTTTCCTGGAGCTGGTATGGCAGGCTTCCACGTGGCTTATTGTTTACCAAAAGATCTGGTTTTACTTACATAGTGATCTGGTTTGTTTTGTTTTGTTTCTGGTAATGTTTTGACAAAGAAATATTCCATGGAAGACTGCACAAATATATTGCATTTGTCAGAAATGTAGGTTTGCATAGCATGTTGTAGGCTTTTATTTTGGCCATAAAATTCTAATAGATGTTGCTATTCATGATCACTTTAAGAGTGACCAGGAGAGTTAAATGGTAGAATGAATGTGCTCTTTCCTCATGATTTTCCAAAAACCAACATGTTAGAGTTGTGTAAGTGTGTCAATACAGGGGATATGCCTGTTGTGGTAACATCAACACTTGTTTCGTAGTCACTGATGAACAAAGTGATGAGTCAAGTCTTACGGGCCAATTCCACGATAGCTGAGACATTGTTTTTGTTGTTATAACTGCCTTGCCACTGTTATTCAAATCCTTTTTTTGATTTGTCTGGATATATTTAAAGTGTTCATTGTCATTACTTTTTATGAATTGTTATTCCCCACAATGACATTTGGAAGTGGAATAAGAATTGGTCTAAAGTGCTTACTTTCGTGTGATATCTCTGCCAAAATATGAGCAAATTATGTATCATTTCATAGGGATCTGAAGAATGGCACTCAATCACAAAATCCGTTGTTTGGTTCCAGTGTATGGACTTGCCGTGGCATGAACAGCCTTGCATCTTCCTCAGAGAACAGAGCTCTCATGTACTGATTTCATGTCGCTATTGAATGAAAGGCTTGAAGCAGGTTTCCTGTTGATCATCAGGCCAGACATGCAGCTGCCAGTCCTTAACATGTGTGAGGACACAGGGTCTCTCTCAACGCTAGCCTGCCCACCCTTTGAGTACGGGGGAGGTCAAAGGCAACCTCTTCCAGTAGCATATTAGCACTGGAATAGAGTTCTCACTCTCAGTTAGCAGAAGTAGCATATTAGCACTGGAATAGAGTTCTCACTCTCAGTTAGCAGAAGTAGCATATTAGCACTGGAATAGAGTTCTCACTCTCAGTTAGCAGAAGTAGCATATTAGCACTGGAATAGAGTTCTCACTCTCAGTTAGCGGAAGTAGCATATTTGCACTGGAATAGTGTTCTCACTCTCATTTAGCAGAAGTAGAATATTAGCACTGGAATAAAGTTCTCACTCTCAGTTAGCAGAAGTAGCATATTAGCACTGGAATAGAGTTCTCACTCTCAGTTAGCAGAAGTAGCATATTAGCACTGGAATAGAGTTCTCACTCTCAGTTAGCAGAAGTAGCATATTAGCAACGGAATAGAGTTTTCACTCTCAGTTAGCAGAAGTAGCATATTAGCACTGGAATAGAGTTCTCACTCTCAGTTAGCAGGAGTAGCATATTAGCACTGGAATAGAGTTTCCACTCTTAGTTAGCAGAAGCAGCTCAAGGTGTCATCTTTTTGCATTTTACCTCAGTCGAAATCTGGCATTGGATTTGGGTGATGTCGACTCCCAAAGACTGTCTTGTGATCACTGTCAATCCGCTACTCTGTGTCTTGTACACTTTTTCTAAATATGGAAATGTCCCCTTGTTTAGTACTTTTTTATGGGAAGGCATCATACCCCAGGTATGAAAACCTACCTGTGAGTGGGGTCATCCAAAACAAGTCTGTGCATCAATGTGGCCATTGGAAAAATAGCTCCTGAGGAAATACCACAGGACTGGTTTGATTTAATTGAGCTTTCAGGAAGACTCCCGGTGTTATAGTCGACCAGCCCTACTCTGCTGTACATTCAGACAGGTTTGATCACAATCATGGTGACAGAGATCTATAGCCTACAGTAGTTTTTTTCTTCTCAGAAAGAAGAGCTCTTTGTCTTTTATCCTTCTGGTGAAGTATGCATAGGTGCGATATACTGTAATGCTACATTTTGCTATTCTATAGGGATCTTTTACAAGTCAAACACACACTAAACTGCTGTCAGCGTTTGAGCCGTTAAGTTGTTTGTTAGAGTTGGCATTTGATTGGGCCTGGCGGGAACAAAAATATCTTCTATCAACAACAGCCACTGTAGTCACACAGCCTGCTGCACTCACAACTGGTTTAATGGCGTATGAGTCAGGCATTGACTTCGCGCCATCCCTTGTTTCACATGAAGTCCACAAAGGCCTTCGTATGTTTTGGTTATTGCAGATCTTTGTGTGTTTGTTTCTGTGTGAGGTTGGATGCAAGTAGTGACTATTTTAATATTTTCTGCAAGTTTCAATTTCTATTTGACTATAGTTGTAGGCAGTGCCAAGTTGTTGAGTGTTTCTTTATGTGTACTTTAAGTGTGCTTGCAAGAATGTGCTTAACACACTGCCTCATTAGCAGAACAGCTGTGTTAGGTTTTGGCATTGTGTATTGATACAGTCATTAGAAAAACAAAGGGTTATTGTTTTACTGGCAAACTATGCAACCTTGGGCTGCTGTTTACCAGGATCAGGTTTAAGCCACCCAACTGCTCTGTTTCTAGATCTGCAAAATTACCGTGTGCTGTGTAATTGATCTGCTTCTAGATTAATTTTGCTATATTACATGTAGGTAGTTTTGCATTAGGTTAAGACAAGTTTTCCAACTTCTCCTGGGGGATCCCCAGCCATGCCATATATTAGATGTTTTCCAGAGCTAGCACACCTGAATCCACTTGTCAACTAATCATCAAGCCCTTAGCTGCTTCAATCAGGTGAGCTTCAGTAGTTCAGGGCTAAAACAAAACTCTGAGATCCCAGAGCAGAGGTTTGAAAACCACTGGGTTAAGATATTTTCTTACGGACAACGTTGTAGCTTGGTGTTAATCAACATTAATTTGTACAGGCCAGTTTGATGTCAGTGCTTGATTATGGTGATGTACTATATGGGTCAGCTTTACATTTAACATTTAGATGCAGTATATCATGCAACGTTGCACTTTATTATGTGGCTAAACTATCGCACACACAACATTTCCTGCTATACACTGCAGTTGGCTGGGACTCCTTGACTTTTAGAAGGTCCAGACACTCGCTGATGTTTGTTTATAAGGTTGTATTACAGAAACGTTCTTGTTATTTAAATGAAAATGTTCAATGGTCTATTACTATATATCAGACCCAGTGGTGGGCTGTCAGGGCCTGCAAGGCCTTCTCTGCAGGCCCAAAGATAGTCAGAATCAGAAATTCATTTTTGTACTTCTTTAATATATTTTTTCATTAACACTATATATATTTCACAAAGTTCATTTCAATTAGTCTATAAGGTAATTTACAGTACGCTCTGTTCAGTTGCCTCGCTTTTAGCGCAGCTCATATAAATTAAAGCTTTTATCCAATAAGATTTTTTCATCTGTGTTGTCTCCGTGCAGACTGGGGCATTCAGAATTCAGAGTGAATACCGTCTGCTGTTGAAGACCATTAGGACCATGTTGTTGATTGTCATATTTTTAACCAATTAGATTTCAACTTTACCATGTTGGGTGTTATCTTTGACCAAAGAATTTCTGCAAGCCTAGCCTTACGTCAGCATCGTTTCTGTTGCTGATAGATGAGTGGCAGTTAAATAAAGTTCAATAAAAAAAGTTTGCCATCCAAACAATATCTAGCTTACACCCGTCTCGGATTTCTTTAAACTTTCGATTTTTTGATTGTTAAATTTTGTACTTTTAGCAGTAGATGGCTTTTTTAGCAGTAGATGGAGGTGAAGAAGTAGCTTTGGTGGCAAATATAGGACTGGGCAGGATCGACTCTCAGCACTGGGCAATATCTTTTATTGGAACTTAACGCAAAGATGTGCTGTACAACCGCGTCATAGAAGTCTTTTTAAAAAAGAAAGGAGGACGGACTTCGTTTTCAAATAATGAGCAGCTTTGGTGAGTTTGATGGATTTTTATATATTGTTACTAGCAGGGCCTTAAACGTGCAATATGTAATTTTTGGCCACCAGGGGGCTCTCAATCAAAACAATAACAAAAGATGTACTTGGATGACGTCGGGAAGATGCGTGGGATCATGGGTTTTGTTATCGTCGTCATTGACAACCTTCCAATCTAGCGTCTCCGGCAGAAAAATTGTTCACTGACAAAGTCATGTATTGTTAAAAATATTATAACTTTATTCACGTTATGTTTGGCGGCTCCCTGGAACTTAGAACAACTATATTATATGGCGTCATTGACGGGCGACAAAAAGAAACGTCCCGTGTCTTCAAATTAAATTACAAATTTATCTGGATTTGAAAGTTGGTGGAAACATTTAGGATAATGTAAGTACACAACTAAGAAATATATATAATATATGTATAGTGATGTTTTCTTTCAATGCAAGGTATGTATTTTGTTATTGTTTTGATTGATATTACATATTGTACCTTTAACTGTCCTTAACAAGGCTTAGTGCATGTACTGTATTTGTATTCAAGCAGGGGGAGATAAACAGACACACTTCATCCTGGCGCCAGGCCTGTTAATACCTGTTAATTATCACTGCTTGCTTGTTTTAGATCACTACTGGTGTGAAGCATGTTCAGATCATGTATATATATATAAGGTCTATGGTTCAGATTCAGTGGTCTTAGCGGGCTGTGCCTTTGAGTGTGCATGGTAAACCTGCATGTGCGTTTAATCCGAAGCTTGTCTGCAATCTCTGGGGAAGTCTGTTGAATTCTGATTGTTCCTTCTGGCATTTTTGCACATTAATAGTGTTGTGACTGGGTGTTGTGAGTTAGATCTTGTTTAATTGGTTAGGACATTGATTTTGGCTATCCGATGGCTACAGTATGTGTAATGCGACATCCTGTCATAGTGCATAATAGTGGGGCATTATGAGAGGCCGTATAGGCCATAATTCATACTTGGTCTCACATACAACACCATAGCCTCACATATATACCATTATACTTTCACATATATACCATTATACTCTCACATATATACCATCATACTCTCACATAGATATCCTCACATAGATACCATTATACTCTCACATAGATACCATTATACTCTCACATAGATACCATTATACTCTCACATAGATACCATTATACTCTCACATAGATACCATCATACTCTCACATAGATACCATCATACTTTCACATAGATACCATCATACTCCCACATAGATACCATCATACTCTCACATAGATATCATCATACTCTCACATAGATATCATCATACTCTCACATAGATACCATTATACTCTCACATAGATACCATTATACTCTCACATAGATACCATTATACTCTCACATAGATACCATCATACTCTCACATAGATACCATCATACTCTCACATAGATACCATTATACTCTCACATAGATACCATCATACTCTCACATAGATGTGAGAGTATAATGGTATCTATGTGAGAGTATAATGGTGTCTATGTGAGAGTATAATGGTATCTATGTGAGAGTATGATGATATC
This sequence comes from Umbra pygmaea, assembly GCA_016801145.1. Taxonomy (NCBI): domain Eukaryota; kingdom Metazoa; phylum Chordata; class Actinopteri; order Esociformes; family Umbridae; genus Umbra; species Umbra pygmaea. The sequence goes on from JACXGM010001361.1 coordinate 7,147, forward strand.
TATGTGAGAGTATGATGATATCTATGTGAGAGTATGATGGTATCTATGTGAGAGTATGATGGTATCTATGTGAGAGTATGATGGTATCTATGTGAGAGTATGATGGTATCTATGTGAGAGTATGATGGTATCTATGTGAGAGTATAATGTTATACATGTATATGTGAAAGTATAATGGTATATATGTGAGGCTATGGTGTTGTATGTGAGACCAAGTATGAATTATGGCCTATACGGCCTCTCATAGGGCATTCTTATGGTTTCAGTCGTGTCGGGTCAATTAGTGTAGTTTACGGCTCATAGGTGTTGAGCCTCGTGTTCAATAACTTTTATCGAGTGGAATAAACTTATCTTCACTATGAATATGGGGTTGTTATGCCGAATGAAAATAACCTATAGCCCTAGAATGTCATTGTGAGGTTATTATAATGCGTTTTAATTTCGGGAAGATAGTGAAGGCCTAGGTGTAAAATGCATGGCCTGTCACTGATCAGACCTCTGTCTCAGGACCTTTTATTACTAGAGACAACCACAGGTTCACACACTCATTGAAAGATATACAGAGCAAATTTAAAGAAACACTCCAGACCCCTAAACAGCTCAAACACATTCTGCCCATCATGTTTCTGACACAACAGTCACTAAAATTACCTTCTCAGCGGGTTCGGTAATTCCCAAATACTGATACTGTAAAAAAGCTCAGAGTACGAGATGTAATTTCCTACTTACATTTTTAAGTTTGTATACCATGAAAGAACAACAAATAGGTATTTATTGTGGCTGCCCTATTTTTATTTTGGTTCACCCTGCTTCGTTGCGAAACGAGCCGGTTTGTATTTTATTTCCTCTACACAGCTGTTTTATAAAGTCCACCCTTGAGGTTTGATTTGTCTGCCCTTAGTTCATGAGATAACATAACTTTTTATATATTTATCCCGAAATTACTGCAATTAAAACATATTTTGGTAAGTTAGGTGGATGTTTGCTAGTTTAGCTAGCCTATTCGGAAACAATCAATCTAGTATCATCATTGACTTGATCATACACCCGCAAATGTTATTCTCTTTTTTTGAAGAATCTCTTTTAAAATGGTTGTACTTGTGCTTAATATTGTTGTCAGTTGCATCAATTCCACCAAGCCTGCACTTTTCTAAAATACCCTAGCTACTGGTCAAACACACACTGTAAAAACTCTCTCTACAGAGTGTCTCAATGATATTAAGGTCAGGAGACTGTGATGGCTACTCCAGAACCTTCACCTTTTTCTGCTGTAACCACTGGAGTGTCACCTCGGCCTTGTGCTTTGGGTCATTGTCATGCTGGAAAGTCCAAGAGCATCCCATGCGCACCTTTTGTACAGAAAAATTCAAATTGTCTGCCAGTATTGTCCGATTACATGCTGCATTCATCTTGCCATCAATTTTCACAAGGTTCCCTGTGCTTTTAGAGCCACACATCCCAAAAACATCATTGAGCCACCACCATGCTTTACAGTGGGGATGGTATGCTTTTCACTATAGGCCTTGTTGACTCCTCTCCAAACAAGGCGCTTATGTTTGTGACCATAAAGCTCTATTTTGATCTCGTCACTCCAAATTACAGTGTGCCACAAGCTGTAAGGCGTGTCAAGGTGTGGTCAGGCATATTGTAACTAGGCTTTTTTTCGGCACTGGCACAGTAAAGGCTTCTTTCTCGGCAATTCAACCATTTTGTTCAAGTACCGTCTTATTGTGCTCCTTGAAACAACCACGCTGTCTTTATCCAGAGCAGCCTGTATGTCTCCTGATGTTACAGTACCTGTCGGTTTTTCTTTGTATCCCAAATAGGGATGGTACTATTACCGTTTTCTCAGTAAACGACAATAAAATGTCCGTACTGTTAGTATTACCGTTTAAAATTTAATTTTCATTAAAATCGTCTTTGATTACCGTGGAAAACTCACTGTAAATCCTGTCCAGCCAACATCAGTCTGACGCAGGTGCGCGGATGTAACGTTGTTTTTTGCATGAGAAGTCAAGGCGGAAGGCAGTGACAGTGCTCTGGAGATTTTTCAGCCATCCAAGAGGAAAAAATCTGAGGTGTGGTCACATTTTGGCTATTACATAAGTCCTGAGGGCAATTTAATAGAGGATGGGCACCCTGTCTGCAGAGGAAAGTCGCTGCAAAAGGGGAAAACACGTCAAATCTGTCATCTTCGTGACAACCAGCCACTGTTATACAGCGAATGCATAAACTTTTACTTCAATACCAAAACTAACTTGGGCAAATAATTGGACAAACAATATTTATTTGAGATGAAATATTTAATTATCTCACTTGTAATTAATGCAAAGTATCCGGATGATAAGTTTTACAGCAAGTTGATTTCAGCCAAGACGAACAAACATGGTCAAAATACTAAGGGTGACATTTAAGGGATAATGTATTGTATTAATTCATAGTAAAATTATTACACATATTTTTATTTTTACCAGAGAAATAATTTCAGGGACATAAAATATTGAATGTAATTAGTGTCCGCAGATCCTTAAAGTCTTAAATAGCCTTAATATCATTTTCCAGAATTTACGGTCTAAAACTGTCTTTAAGTATTAAATCTCATTTTCTAAGGTCTTAAACAATTGCGGCAGTCATGCTATTTTGTTCCATTGTATTTTGTCAAAAGAAGCCATAAACGCTTTCTCTGTGCAACATTTTAGTTAGCAATAACTGCCAGATTAGAGTAATAGCAGGTGATTGCGGGAGCTCCATGAGTTCACAGCAACACACTTACTTTGTTCGTTAGTTAGCTTAGTTTGAGACTTGTTTATATTTAATATACTTAGCTAGTATATAAAATATATTTTATTTGTGTCCTTACAGTTTCGTTTACTAAAACGAAGTTTGTGATCAGTAGGCTACCTATTAGATTGCACATTTTTCAGTAGCCTACCTCAAAGCAACGATAACAACCCACTCTCATTGAGCAGTTAATCTCCACGTTCTCTTTCTGTGTTTCATTAGCACAAGTGTAGTGGAGCCATGTATTAGTTTGGAACATTTCTTTCTACCGATTCAAGAGCCAGGCATCGTGGAGTTACTTTTATTCAGTAGTTTGTTTGAACTGCTGGTCGCAATTCTACAGCAGACTTAAGCACAGTCTATCGTTCGCACATAAAAACGCTGCAGATGCAAAATAGAACATAAGATACGTTTCGGCATGTTAATTTATTTCATGTAATGAATATAAATAACTTGCAAATATAATTCAAAGACATTGCTCTCTAACCAAATCCAAACATTCAAACAATATGTGTGCTGGTCTCCCTCAACAAAGTCAGACAATGCATTCCAACGCAAGCGACTCTCAGTACACATCTGTCGCTCCCGACATCCGAAAAAAAAACTTCACTAACACAAGGTCAACTCCATTCCTTCATCTGAGAGATTCAAAATAGCAGGCAATGGGAACCATCCACAGAGATAGTCACAGTATACTAGCACAGTATTCAAGCCACCATGTAAGTTAACGCCTATAAGGCAAAAAATATTCCTGTCAGCAACTGGTAGTCTACCAAATATCAGGAATAGGACTATTTTTTATAGTATATATAGTTTATTGATGATATTCTGTTTGCCATCCCAATAAATCAAATGATTAGAAATGAATGTAATGTATGTGTTACATGAATTTGCTAATACAACAGAGTCAAATTCAGAGCATAGGTGAAAAATCATCCTGTTAACTAGCCCTTTTGTTTACTTCAGCAGATGGTAAAGCTATTGCCTAATTCTAGCAAGATTATCAGTCATCAGTTTATGGGGAATTCATGTAAGCTTACCTGATTAATAGGGCCTTTAATTACTGTGAATAAAAATGTAAAATCTATCTGTGATACAAAAACTAACAGTACACCAGACAGGAACATTGTGTGTGTGGGGTGTGTGTGAACTGTATAGACATCCAGTGCTTATGAAATCCAAGATCAATACATTTAAATTGTAATAAATTACTGTTAGGTCAGAAAAATGATACAGTAGTTTATGTTCAAAAGTAAGCTTTAATATTTAAATATGTTTTATGTTCATGATTATCTTTGAAGGCTTATATTATGGCCCATCCACATTTTCTTCTTCTTTTTCTAAAAAGATTTTTCCAATTTTTCTCCCCTCCCAATTCTCACTAACCCTGCCTTGTCGGTAGCCCCGCAGATCCTTGGACAGATGCGGGATGGTAAGGGGTGCTCACATGGTTCATCCAACCACATGTCGCCGAGCTGCCAATTCTATTTGCATTGCTCATCCAAAATGGAAGGCTTTAGTTTAGTTCAGATGATTACGCTCACCAATTATAATTCCGTGATTGAATTTACAGGTGCCCAATCTGCACATTTGGAGTCGCTGGAGAGCGTTATTCTGTTTTAGTTCTTTGGCTGCTGTTTTATATTGTTCTATCACAAGGCACAACTGTAAAAGAGACTGGTCTCAGCATGTTTTCCCTGTGTAAATAAAGGTTTATAAAAATATTCCTGTAATTTACCTCAACTCTAGTCCTGCTGCCACGTTTCCTAAACATCCCCAGGAATCTAGTGAGAGTGAACAATATATTGCAAAAGAGTAAATCCGTTTTCAATTATACATTTTCAAATGCTTCAATAGTTTCAGGTACCCTCCAAATATCTGTATTAACCTTCAGTATTGCCTCATGTGATGTAAAGATTTTCCATATCAGACTTTCTGCTAGGTTAGCAATTAAATAATTCTGCATTATGTAACAGAGAAAGGCTATGTTCAAGGATGAAAACATGCAATGCACAGAATAGTTATCAAAGGGTCATGGTTGTAGATCAGGTTTAGGGTAGTTCAGGTCTGCATTTACCTGCAGTCGTACACCCTTTCTAACACAATCGTAGTCTCTAGGCAGGTAGAGCTTCTAGGTTGGTCCTCCTGCGGCTCCAGATTAGTACAGCGAGAGAAAACTATGAGCTTACACCCAAAACAATTCATTGATGTTTTACTGGAGGTCAACAGGAAAGGCCAGTGGTCACAGTGATGTAATACAGAACACCCAAAACAATTCACTGATGTTTTACTGGAGGTCAACAGGAAAGGCCAGTGGTCACAGTGATATAATACAGAACACATGCTTTAGGCTGTGCTTCTAAATCTACAGTACTCAGCATGTATACATGCCACTTTTCTAACAGCTTCTTCTTCAGTAATCTTGAATGAAATTTGCCTCCATATTTATTTACAGATCAGGTCATGCCAGATGGGTCTTTTCCCTGGGCTTGATGTCAAGCCAGACAGTTTGCATGCTTCTGAAAATGTTTCCCTCATGGTCTATAAAATCATACTAATTTTGCTGAAAACGTATTCATAATCAATACCATTTATTATTGTTGCCCACGAACGAAATATCCCTGGTTAATTTCCGATTCATGGCTCATAGATCAAGGTTTGCAGTGTTGTTTCATATATAATTATTTCAGTTTACTTACCAGTCAATCATTAACAGTAAAGGCTGGCTTCAAAGTGTTAACAAAGCCGACGCGACCAGGAAAATGATATGTGCCAATGTAAGCAATGTGTCCTGCAGATGCTGCCAGCCTGGTAGTTTGATGACCTACAGTAGATGTTTTCTGCATAACCGCTCAGTCAACTTCATAGTGACGTTCACTATAAATGTAATGTACAAACGCCCTCTTGTGGGCAAGAATGGTTTAGCTAAGTCAAAAGAGGTTTGTCAGGGTTATTTATCAGCTGCATGTCTCTTGAAATATCAGATCCTCTTGTAGTGACTAGCATGACCAGCCATTTTCACATTTTTAGTTGGTTGTAACATCCAAAATGAAGCAAATATACCTAATTATGCAAGGTGTTTGAACAATTATTTTGATATTGTGAAAGATTTGCATGTAGTCCATTTGTCTTCAACATTTCTGAAATGTTACTCATTGCCAACAGAGCCTTTGGGTAGAGTGGTTGCATTCAACTCCTCCTTCACACAAACGTCCCAGAATGCACGCTGGTATTCTAACCTCTACATACTGATGTTAGCATGTGACTAAGCTAAGTTGAGTGAATGCTGTCTGACCAGTCATCGGTCATTATTTTCATCTATACTTGCTGTCGCCTTTAGAGCCTAGGCACAGTGAAGTCTGTAATGGACCAAATTCATTTTGAAGCAGGACTTTATTTCTTTCAGTTTTGCAGCACATCTATGTACACAATGTTTGATGAAAAGAATAGAATGGCTTCCTGCGTGTTTTGTTTAAGGAGTCGGTGAGGTAATTTTGGTAAGCTTTAAAGTAAGAATACCTTCTAAGTAGATTTAAGAACTTTAACCATAAACATTGTATTTTGTTAATAGTCTCTAATTTATGACTATTTTAAAACATAGTGTACACACAATTTTTTAATGTTGATTTTGCAAAAATGTGTCATAAACCTGCCTATAGATGGAAGTTTTAACATTGTCTATGTGGAGTAATGGTAGATTAGCCAGTGTGACATTAATAAACAGTTAAAATGTTTGTAGAGTTAGCAGTAGGGGGACTTCTTCGCGGTACAGATGAAACCCCAAGAAAAAATTATACAATAATGTACTTGAAATGTATTGCATTTGTAATAAGTATACTTTTATTAAATTATATAATAATATATTTTTTGTTATGTACTTTTTGAAAGTATACTTAAAATATACATAAATACTCTGATTCCATACTTAAACTGATATGTGTTTCAATTTAAGTGTAAAAGAAGTATATTACTGAAGTAAAGGTGAAAGCTGATGTTTAGGAAGAAATAGCTCACTGTTTTATAGGTGATAATTTCAGTGTGTCAAGTTGCCAGGGAGGTAACTGGACCTGGTACCATTCATTTTGACAAGGTTATTAATGTGAATACACTTACATGTACAGTATGTGACAAGAGTTTGTATATGCCATTGGTATGAGAAAGCGTGCTAGATGGAAATTCAGAGGATAAGATAGAAAGGTGATATTTGAAGTGAAAGTTGAGAGAGATGATTAGGGATAAAATCAATATAGTATATATTACACCAAAGTCAAATCATCAGGCTTACTGGGTGAAAATGATCTGACTGCTGTAAGCCTAACAGTACCTCTTTATCCCCCCCCCCCCCGTGACAGGAGCTTTGACCAGATCAGTGTGTCAACAGAATACTGCCCAAACAGCACCAAAACACAGGGAGAGAGTTACCAGGACAATATCTCCTTTAAAAGCTTTGACATGTCAGCCTTGAACAGCGCCCCCCTGAGCCCAAACAAGTCCAAAAATAAGGTAAGTGATGTGATTACTTTATACAGTAGAATAAAAAAGGAGAGAATTCAGTTTACATTTAAACCACACAACCCTGAGTTATTTATTTATTTATGCTCATCATTTAATAGTGATGCTGAAATGTCTCAAGTATGGGTTTTCAATGACGGTAAACTTGCTGTTCTGTACCTGTGAACCATAATTCTACTTCTGCAACGTACTTGTTAATTAAACAGTTACTTACTTAATCTTTATAACTTTACCATGACATAACCTGGCATTTTATCTCATAGTAATTTACCTCATACCCCTTTGAAATAGTCACTTTTTATGTCTTACAGCCTGAACTCAAAACCCATTAAAAATATTTTTATGTTCCAGCTTTACTTACTCATTCTGCCTTACAACATTCAAGTAAAAAGTTGAAGGAAAGTTCAGAAAACAGTTCAACAGTTCAGAAAAGTTGATCCCATAATTTAATACATTTTAGAGACTGTCACACCCTGCCCAGCAGATGGCAGGGGTGTACATGGACAGAGATATATGATGGTCTAAGTGTCTATTTTAGTTTACTGTGTATCATTAAGTTCCTTTCTGTTAGTATTCAATGCTCTGCATGGTGTTTATGTTTCTTAATATTTGTAAATATCCCTTTAAGAAGTTATTTGACAGCTCCTCCACTTAAGCAGTTCCTACTAGATAGGTTAGTGTAGTGTGAGCCAATAGATTGTAGATCTGCTTAATTGATTTTTGCGTTCAGCCATGTGCTCTTAGTATGTTTTCTAGAGTAGAAAAGGGCTACTTAACTGGAGAGAGCTGTCGGGATTTTTATATTGTCGCTGTGTCTACTTTTGTGACTACCGTTCATTTACGAAGGCTATCCGGGAGCAACATTTCATGTAAAGGTTGTGACAATTGAGTCCCTAAAGTTTGTAGCTTATATGTATGCATTGTTTGATTGTTGTAGCCATCAGTGTTTCGTACCACTGTGAGAGTACGAAGGCTATATATGTCATTACCGTGTGCACTCGCTTAACGATGACCCTGCAACCAATACTACGTGGATGTTTATCCCTGGATGGTCAAAGAATAAAAATGAGCACTAACTATCAGCAAAAACCCGCCTTTGACTCTCTCTCTCCACACCACACGATATCGTGACAGAGACAATTTTTGCTTTAATTACAGCAATCAGTCTGTTTGGATATGTCTCTATTAGCTTTGCGCACCTAGATTGAGGAATATTTGCAATTTCTTCCTTGCAGAATTGTTCAAACTTTGTGGTAAGCAGTAATTGACTGCGGTGTTCAAAACCATCCACAGATTTTCAATTGGATTTAGGTCAGGGCTCTGACTTGGCCACTCAAGGACATTCACCTTCCTATCCTTAAGCTACTGCATAGTTTTTTTGGCAGTGTGTTTATGATCATTGTAGTGCTGGAAGGAGAACCACCTGCCCATATTAAGCTGTCTAGCAGAGGGCCACAGGTTTTCCTCAAGAATTTGGGTATATTAACTTGGCAGCATCCATTTCCCTTCAATCTTTACCAATTGCCCCCACTGAAGAGAAACACCCCCACAACATAATGTTGCCACCACTATGCTTCACATTAGGAATGGTGTGTTTTGGGTTGTGTGCTGTGCCAAACATAACGTTTGCATTTCAGGCAAAAAGTTCAAACTTCGTCACATCTGACATTAAAACCTTTTTCCACATGGCATTAGAATATTCTAAGTGTTTTTTGCAAAGTGCAAACGAGACTACATGTGGCCATTTTTCAGAAGAGGCTTATTTCTTTCCACTCTGCCATAAAGGCCAGCTTTGTGTAAAGCTTGTTAGATTGTTGTCACATGCACAGACCAACCAATCTCTGCCATAAGGTTTTGTAAGACCTTCAAAGTTGCCATTGGCCTCTTGGTCGCTTCCCTGATCAGTACCCGCCTGGCTCAGTCATCCAGTTTGGAGGGACGGCCCGATCTAGGCAAGGTGTTGGTGGTGCCATATGCTTTCCACTTACTTATGTACTCTAAACGGTAGTCAGAGTGATAGTTAAAGCCTTTGAAATCTTGTTGTATCCTTCTCCTAACTTGTGCCTTTTCACATCGTTGTCCTGAAGCCCTTTTGAAATCACCTTTCCAACCATGGTGTATTCTTTGCGTTACCATGCACCACTAGTAATGGACTCATCATAGAACAGCCAGTTATCATATTAAGTAATCAATATCACTACAATTGATGTCAGGTGAGGGGCAATTAGTATGGTGTGTGATCTGGGAAGTGACTGGTTGTACCTGAGCAAGTTTATAATGGTTACTCTAAGGGGCTGATCACTTATCCAAACCAGGTATTTCACTAATTAAATTGTAATAATTGTTCAGAATTTATGTAAATGTTATTTTACATTTGATGTTGAGGGTTATACTGTGTAAATACAGCTGGCAAAAGTTAGGTTTAATTAATTTTTATTTTCAGAGTGTAAAGTGCAAAATTAAGGATTTTGACAGGGTACGATGATTTTCTATATGTTCTCTACTTACCACCTCTTTCACTGGAACTGACTGTGCAGTATTATGACAAGGGTTCACAGGAGGGCAGTATTTACTCACTTTATAGGGCCTCAGCTAGAAGGTATTTAGATGCCTAGGAATCCCAAACCAGATACTTTAGCTTCCATTTTCTGTTCAAGTGTTCCCTCCTCCATATGCACAAGTGGTCCAGATAGGTCCTCTGATTAACAGTTTGACTGAGCCCTTAAGAATGCTGGCTTTGGAGTGTAAGGTTATCCCAACACCACAACATCTACAGGCAAATCAAGAAGTATTGGAACCTTTCATGAAATTGTAGAATTAAAATTATATGATCTGCCGCTATTGTTTGAGCACAAATTATGAATTTTTATTTCAGTTGTAAATTTTTTGCATTCACTTTTACTTAAAGCAGAACAATGTCTAGGGGAACAAATTCTATAACTTGTCTTTGTTCATAAATCACTTGAAGTAATTATTTGACAGTCTCGCTCATCAGACAGCTCTCTCACTCAGGGAGAGCAGGGTCGAGCTAGCGCGAGTTCTACAACATAAGGTTATATGGCTCTGTGCAGATGAATGCGCCTGATATAACTTTGTGAAATAACGATTATTTGTGTGAAAACTGAATGTTCTTTCACAAAGAAAACATTGCACTGTATAACTTTTCCTTCTTGTTGGCAGAGATTATGTTTTATATACAATCCCAATTCAAAAATTTCTTTTTTTAAATATACACTAATTTAAAATCTGATTGAAACACACTACAAAAAAGTTGGGACAGTCGACTGTTTACCACTGTGTAACATCACTTCTTCTTTCAATAACACTTATTAAACGTTTGGGCACTGAAGACACATGTTGGTTAAGTTAGCAAGCAAAATATTCCCCCATTCGTCCATTATGCATGTTTTCAGTTGTGCACTGAGGCTTGTTTGCCTTCATAATGCGACACACATTTTCAATCGTAGACAGGTCAAGACTGCAGGAGGGCAATGCTAGCACCCACTCTCTGCTTACCCAACCATGCGCTTGTAATCGGGGCAGAATGCAGACGACGTGTGGATGGCAGAATATGTTGCTCCAAAATGTGTACATATATTTCTGCATAAATGGTGCCCTCACAGATGGGCAAGTTACCTGTGCCATGGGCACTGACACACCCCCATACCATGACAGATGCTGGCTTTTGAAACTGATGCTGATAACTGCTTGGATGGTCCTTTTACTCTTTGGCCCGGAATACACAACGGCTGTTTTGTCCAAAAACTATACCCAGAGAATTTGGCTGCGCTTCTGAACAGTGTTGATGTATTGCTTCTGCTTTGCATAGTAAAGCCTTAACTTGCATCTGTGGATGCAGCGGCAAATGGTGTTGACTGACCAAAGGTTTACCAAAGTATTCCTGAGCCCATGTCTGGATATCCATTACAGACTCATGACTGATCTTTAGACAATGACATCTGAGCAGTGTTGGGCATAGTTACTTTTAGGATTACTTTTTAGTTACTTGATGAGTTCACAAGTTTTGGGAAGTCCATAGTTAAGACAAAATGATCAGGTAAATGGAGTTCATATCTTACTGGTGACCATGATTGATATTTTCTTTACTCTATCTATTTGTTTAATAGGTCACTGTTACGATATGAACTCCATTTACTTGATCATTTTGTCTTAATTAGGCACTTCCCAAAACTTGTGAAGTCATCAAGTAACTAAAAAGTAATCCCAAAAGTAACTATGCCCAACACTGCGTCTGAGGGATCGGATCACACGCCTTGCCATTTGGGCACCGATATTTGACCTCATTCATTGACTCTTTAAATATAGTGTGCACTGTAGAAGGTGAAATGCCCAAAACCTAATTTGTCTTTTGGGAATGCTGTTCTCAATGTGTTGGATTATTCGCTGACGCATTACTTGGCAGATTGGCGAGCCTTAACCCATCTTTGCTCTTGAAGGCCTTTTAAGATATTATTTTACATGTTATGATTACACGATTGTCTCACCTGTTTCACATCACCTTCTTACTTCAACTTGTCACATCGCTTTTAGTCGTAATTTGCCCCTGTCCAAACTTTTATGGAATGTGTTGCATTGATGTATGCAAAATAAATGTTTACCTTCAAAATATGATACAGTTGATTAGGTACAACATAAAATACCTTGTTTTCATACGTTTTTGTCCAAATACAAGTCAAAGTATATTTACAAATCACTTTGTTTTTTTTGTACCAAAAGCAATTGGGCTTCCCGATTTTAGGGTTCTTTGGGAAATAGGTTTTTCCATATAGCCTTATGCCATAGCATTTGTGCTTGCTCTGCCCTGTTCTCCCTCCATGAGAGAGCTACCTGATGAATCAGACCGTCAAAAAATGACTTCAAGCGATTTAGGAACATAGAACAATTATAGAATTCCATCATTGTTCCCCTTTCATTTCCTGAATGGTGCCAATAGTTCTTTATTTGACTCTACATCAACATTTTTGTCCGTTTGAATCAGGGAAACAGACTGCTCGCTAAAAGTTTAAATCAGTTTAACATTGGATTATGTCATATTTGGGTTTTCAATAAATAGTGCAGCAAGTGCAGACGGGAAACCCGAATGACATGGGTCGGTCAGTATCAGCTGATAGCAGCACTCACCTGTCTATCTGTATTCTTCATTAGCAATTAACCCTTTAATGTCCTTGCTGTGAAAAAACCCATTGTGTGCTCTACCAAACGGTTGAGTCGAACATTTAAGGGTTAAGCTGCCAATTGAAGCCAATGCACTCACCCAGTATGGAGCATGTGGTTATTTCTTTTGTGCAAGCTCCCTCCCGCCCCTGTCTCCATCTCTTTAGTTCTGTGTCATCCTGGGCTGTTTAGGTACTGCGTACCATACTTACTGTTGGTCATGAGTGATGTACATGTTGTGAATACCCAGGTAAAAAAAAGTATATTTAAATGTACTTGAAATGTATTTTATTTATCCTAAATATACTTCTAATATATTATTTTGGTATGTATACGTTGAAAGTATACTTCAAATATACTTAAATATATTAAATACATACTTATGGTTAAACATAAGTATACTAGAAGTATAATAATGGAGTATAATTTAAATATACTTTTTTTTACTTGGGTAGAAGTGGTATCTATACACCATCGCACTATGGTGGTGAGTTTCCCCTGAGGCACAGAACCATATGCAAACACGTGAGTCGTGCGACTCAGCATGTTCAGTGTAATTGTACATCCTTGACCATGTTGTGTTGGGAAAGTCATCTGGTGTTTCCTGTCTGAACAAGCTACAGTATTTAAGATTAATTTGCTTAAATGTTTTGTTCTGAACAGTTTGAACATCTACTTTTTCCCTTCATGTCTGAATTTGAGACCACTTGGAAATGATAAGATACGGGTGTCTGTTTTTACAGGATATGCAAATGAACGTCGTGTTGAGTTGCACTGAACTTCGTTAAACCATTTCTACTTCTGAAGGAAGTATGTGTACCTACATGTCCATACGAAGCAATAACCACAAACCATATAACTCGTGCCAGTCGCAAGGGAAATGAAAAAAAAATACACCCATTAACATGACATTGTTAGTCAGCATCATGCATGATTAGGAAATCTGCACATTTGCTGTTTTACAGATTATACACAATATACTTACTGTTTTTGATTTTGTCTCAGTCCAACTTATAGTTAGATCTCTTGTACTAATTGTCCATTCTGATAAAGAGGTAAGCAGGCTACTATGTTGCTTGAGGAAGGAAGGGTGGAGTTAGCCAACATCCGTGTCTATACATGCTCAATGGATCATTCATTCCTGTGACTGTTTGCTATGCGAATGCCGTTTCACAATAGTATTTTATGCTGCACATTACCTGTTGTGGTACCCAAGGAATTATGCCGGGAAGAAAAATACATTAATTTGTTTGATACAAGTCTAATCAGGAATAGGCAAGTACGAATACATGAGGACGTCACGCATCTCTTGGTTAATTTTTCACAATATTTTCCTCATTGTTGGTTTTGGCGGCTTTATGACTTTTATCCCAGCTTATCGGGACGCTAATTAATATTTACCTTTTGTTCGTGATATGCAAGTGGTGCAGCGGGATATGATCAGTTTCTTGGGACTCTAAGGAAGGTTAAATTCCAAAAGTTGTCACTAAAATGGTATGTAGTAGGCACAATTGAAGTGCATTTATTTTGTTTTAATGATTTGTATTCTGTTCCAGCTAGCTATAATAGAACAACAGAATAATAGAATAGCTATAATTAAAAAAAATTGTAGACATCTTTTATGTGTTGTTGTTTTTCATTTCAGAACTACCTAGGGGAAAGCTGCCAATATTACTGAAGGGATTCTTTCTGAATCAATACAAACATGACAGAGTGGTGTATTACAATCAGATCATTCAGTTATTAACTTTCCTGAGTAACTATAGTTGGAAATAAACATTATGCAAATAGTACTCAGTAATTTAAAAAACACTATTGTGCAGAGTGACGTCTAGTAGTCAATCCATTCATTTATATACTGGTCCACTGTGGTAATAAAACTCATGATCCTGGCTTTGTAAATGTATTTTCTACCAACTGGGTCACATGAGACATAGAAAGAAGACAGATTCATTTACCCAAGTGCAACATATGCTACTCCATTCATATAAAAAATGCTATTAGGCTTCATATGAAAACTTATTTTAATTAGAATATGATCTTTAGTCCAGTTCTGCTGTACGTTTGATGACCGTTCCATTCCCTGTTTGGCTTTGTATTCTTCATGCCACATTCAGCGTTACATAGTGTGATTGAATTGCTGTGGTTACTAACTTGTGGGCACTTCAGACATGTTCCCGCAGTGTGTGTTAAATCCTACTAGTTTTCCTATCTGGGTCTCAAAACAAACACTACTCTGCTTGGATGTTTTGAATTCTTCCTTCCCTAATATCATTATTATCGATTGTATCTACAGGACTTTATGACTGCAAACATTGTAGATGTGACGAATAAACCAAATTCTGAACAGTTAAAAATTGTAGCATGTGTTCCTAATGGGCATCTATGCCAAACCATTTTGCCTTTTTCCGTCTCTGCTTCTCCACCCAGGAAGTGCCGTGAGTCCTGTGAGGACACGCTTTAGTCTTTATACAACCTCAATTAACCTCAGATGGCTGTCTGTGGGAGTTGATACATTATGATGAGACCATAAAATCCATACAGACAGTGCCTCCCCACTCCCTGCCAACACTACAGCCAGCAGCATTGTGCCATGTTGGCCACTACTGGTCTGCCTCTAAAGCAAAGCAGGGTCAGGTCTAGTCGGTTCCTGGATGGAGACCAATGCTGAATGGAGACCAGTGCTGCTGGAAATGGTGTTGGAGGGCCAGTAGGTGGCACTTCTCTCTGGTCTAATGATCAAATTCCAATGGCCCAGGGCAGTGCAGGGAACATCTGCCATGTGTAGGGGGCCATCTTTTGGATGGGATGTTAAACAGGTGTCCTGACTCTGTGGTCGCTAAAGATCCCAGGGCACTTATCATGAAAATTGGGGGGGTTTAACACAGACAAATATGTCATAACATCATGGCAACCTAATCATTCCCAGCTTTTAACTTAAAATGTATCTCCTTATTTCCTCCCCCTGTAAATATTACCCAGTTCCCCATTGCAGCAAAAGAGAATATGTTCTCAGTTAACTTGCCTGGTAAAATGTGCAATTTACAATATGCCATGTGAATGTACTATATCACTGAGCACACTTTATATCAAGAAAACTGTGAGATTGGAGGGAATGCAAACTCTGTAGCAACTAATGTAGCTTTGAGTTGGGATGGAACCTAGCCTCTGTAGCTATTAGTGTAGCAGTGAGATGGGATGGAACCCAGCCTCTTTTAGTGTAGCAGTAAGATGGGATGGAACCCAGCCTCTTTTAGTGTAGCAGTAAGATGGGATGGAACCCAGCCTCTATTAGTGTAGCTGTGAGATAGGATGGAACCCAGCCTCTATTAGTGTAGCAGTAAGATTGGATGGAAAACGGCCTGTTTTAGTGTACCTGTGCTATAAAATAACAGGTGTGTCTGTTCTCCATCTGGGTACTTATTTGTATTTATTTATTTTGTCTCCTCTTAGAGCTCAGATGGAATGTTCAACCGCATCGGCAGTTTCTTTTCCAGCAAGAGAAAAAAGAGCCGGAGCAATTCCTCAGGCGGCTCAGATGATGGATCCCAGCAGGCCGTAGGCACCCCTGTCTCACCCCAGTCCCCTGGCTCTTCTATCTTCTCCAACCAAGGTCTTGAGGAGGATGTTCAGAGGACTCCCACCGCTACCCGAAGAGATGTGGAGACAGAGGGAGCTGGAGGGAGAGCTGGGCGAACACAAGGGAGTCTGTCAGAGCTCCAGGCAGAGAGCTCAGTGTTCATTGGCAGCTCTAGCCCCACCACCTCCAGCCTGGATTCCTTGGTGGTGGGAGACGTAGGATACATGCCTTTTGCAGACAGCGACAGCAGCGGCCGGGGAAGTGTCATGGAGTTACAGGTGTCTGCTACCTCAGGTGTGAGCAGAGTAGAGGCAGGTGGAGAGGCTGATAACCACACTTCTGCAGACCTGCTTCCATCTGGATCAAAGCAGGCCACAGAGCTCAGCCACAATGAAGATTTTATGGGGGAGGTGAAGAAAAAACTACAGGTGCACGTTGAACAAACCACAGGGTCGGCAGGGGGCAGCCCAGTAGCCCAAACCACACTCAGGTCCTTTGAACTCTCCCAGTCTCACCTTAACCCTGACGTCACCTCTCTGGTCACAGAATCTAAAAAGACCTCCCTGAAAACGTCGGTTGGAGGAAAGACGAGTTACCTGGTGGGAGTAACATTAGTGTCTTCCCGAACCACCTCCTCCTCAGATTACCAACCAGACGGGGAGGGGGAGGACAGTCAAGCTCCAGGGAAGAACACTGGGAGAAGGGCTCTGAAATCCATCAGCACTAGTGAAACAACTACCCCCAGCCATGCCACGACACAGGACTCACCGGGGCAGATACACAAAGCATTGTGGGTGGAAACCCACATGGAAGAGGAGGGGGCGAGCCTGGACCCACCTGTGAAACTACGCAAGGTTGTGTTGGGGAAAACACACCCAGGAGAAGAGCAGGCAGAGAGAAAGGGGGAGAAAGAACTTGCAGTCCTGGCTGTGCCTGGTACTGCTGCCCCTGTGGAGTACAATGCAGGTGTCCCTGCCGCTGATACAGAAGTAAAGGACGGTGGCAGAGTGCCAAAGCTGGCTGGATACACAGCACCAGGCACCAGGGAGACGGAAACAAACATAACCCAGCAAGAGGATCTCAGTCCAGGCATAGACTCTGAGCTCAGCCCCCCTCTAGATGACCAGACGACCCTGACCAAAGAGGAGAAGCGCAGGAGTTTGAAACTGTCCCAGAGTGAGACGTTTTTTACTAAGAAGGTGTATGTAAGCCCGGAGCCAAGTATTGACGCAGACGAGCAGACGGACAGAGAGCTGAACAAGAGCGACAACATAGACTTGGAATCAAAGATTCCTCTGAAGTCGGTGAAATTGTAAGTGATTAGTCATTTTGTTTTGTCTTTTTTTTAAACACTTTGATCTTAAACAAATAGAAAAAAGGAGACAGGGGGAGAGGTTTTTGCAACCTGAGCTCTGTGTTCCACTGCCTCTTTGTGCCGTGGGAGAACAAAAAGGGTAGGTCTGTACACTGAAATATTTACATACAATGCTAACATTTTGCTTAGACTGCATGCTGCTCACTGTATGCACGGTAGGTCACTATACAACAATACCTTCATGTGTTTGCTTCAGGCGTTATATCCACCCAATTGATGTATCATTAAGGAAGTTAGTTTATAGATAAACATGTGACTCACCAGATATATGTATTTTTAGAGTCAGTATTAGATGAGTACAATGCATGTAGTTACAGTATATCAGATATTAATGTGGTAAATTATAACCTGTTATAATATTTTCCCCCCATTTTTCTCCCTTCCCAATTCCCATTAACCCCGCCTTCTCGGCAGCTCAGCAACCCTTTGTACAGATCTATGGGATGGCGGGGGGCTTGCACATGGTTCATGGCCCAGCCGCCAATTATTTTCGCACTGTTCATCCAACGCGAAAGCCTTTAGTCAGATCATGCACGGGATGATTACGTTCACCAACTATACTTCTGCGACTGAAATTAGAGGCACCCAATCTGGACACAAGGAGTCGCTGGAGAGCGACTAGATAATCCGATTTATCTAACCCAAATCCCTGGCAATGCTATGCCATTTTGCGCTGCCTCCTGCAGGAGGTCCGGGGAAAGTCAGAGAACCCATAGTCAGGCTCGAACCCATGACTAGCATGATGTAGACTGTCAACTTAGCCCACTACACCACGTGGACGCCCAAAGTATAACCTGTTTTTAAAACAGTTTTTGGACATTATATTAATAAGAATGGAAACATTTTTGGAATTCACATACGACCCCTTTAGGATATATGGTTCTGCTGTCACCTGAGGCGATGCTTGGAAGTTCTGGAAATTTTAATTGAGAGAAGTTTGGCAAATTCTTCGTGTTAAACAGCAGAACAATAAATAAACAATAAATAAACTTTCTTTGCCAAAATCTGTGTAAAAAATGTAAAAATAAATAAATAAATATGAATATATGTGAAATATATGTGGAAAACAATGGCCACCAAAGCACATTACAGTGCCTCACATTCACCCATTCATTCACATATTCATACACCGACGGCGGTGTCAGCCATGCAAGGCGCCAGCCAGCTCGTCGGGTAGCAGCTGTGGTTAGGTGTCTTGCTCATGGACACCTTGACACTTGGTCAGGAGGACCCGGTGATCGAACCACCAACCTTCCGGTTGCTAGACAACCTACTTGACCCACTGAGCCACTGCCGCCCCTATTTATTTACTTTCACATTTTTTACACTGATTTTGGCAAAGAAAGTTTATTTAGTTGCATTAACAATAACTAATGCAGATAGAAAATCCGTAACATAGCCCCTCCAAACTTTTATCCTGCAAGCTTGTCCTTGGAAAAGAAAAGACCAATCATAATAGTTAGTCGATAAACAAGCAATATTTAGACAATAGGATTAAAACAACATACAGTATGGGGTCAAAGAGCTGTGCTCCTACTGCTGAGATTTCAGTCCAAAGTGGAAAGTCCACTCCCCACATGATGCCCAGACTCAACCCACTCATTCCTCTTTCAAATTGTCTTCCCAGTATTCCCAGTATGCATTGTCTTTCTCAGACTTCTTTATTATTTAAAAAATCAATCATTGTTTTTTTCTCTCTTCTCTTCATAGGCTGCCAAGCCTAAAAAAGGTGTTTGCTGAGGATTTCAACGACCCAAATGATGATGATATCATAACGTCAGCAGAGATTACTGAGGGTACACACTCACCACTAAACCACCATGATTGCAATGCTGTAGACTGTTCCCCAACGACCCCAAGCATAGAGCTGGATCTGACCTCTCCAGCCGGAAACATGCCCGGACATAGAACACAGCCCTACAATAGGGCTTCAGGAAGTAGAGGTCAGAGGTCGCCCCAGGTCAACCCACCGAATCAAGCGGAGGAAGTAGGAAACATCGCTAGTCATTCAAAGGGGCCACCTCCTCCAGTTAGACCCAAGTCTAAAAATGTCATAGCTATTGGAAAGGGTTTCGCAGGTGGTGGTGGCGATGCAGGGATTTCTAGTGGGGCTCCATTACGAAGGACATCTAAAGATGGCTTTGAGACAACAGAGGTTATGTGTCCTACATCAAAAGATCAGCCGACTACAGGAAAAACAGATGTTGCTGACAGCTCCAAATCGAGGATACCCAAAAAGTCATTGAATGAAGCTGTTCCAAAAGCACTCCCGTCAGCAAACACCAGCTCATTGAGTGACGTTTTAGAGGTTGTGTCTTTCGATGGTTCCAGACCACAGAAGATCCCCAAACCTAAACATTTGACGATGAGAACAGACAAAAAGCCTATATCTGAGGAGGTGAAGATGGTCTCACCTACTAAAGTACCAGTCATGTCACCTTCATCCAGCAAAGACACTGAGGACATTAAAACTATGATACCTAAAAATAGTGAACCCAAAGACGTAAAAAAACAGGGTCCCTTCCGCCCAGAGAGCAACAACAGCGGTGTGGTGCCAAAGAGCCGGTTACCCAAAGCCACTGACCCCTCTTCGTCTCCAGCAGTCAAAAAGTCAAAAGATGGCAAACTGCTAACCAGCGATACAAATGGTAAAAAATGCCAAATCACTGAGAAAGCATCTGGTGCCAGCATTCAGCCTTCCACACCAACCAGTCCAAAGCAGAAGGAGCTTCCCAGCCCAGAAGATAGGCCCACAGATGAGACTCTTGAAACTAAGAAAGGTAAGACAAACATACATAATTCATTTTTTTGCTTATTCATAGCATGCAGCTAGCTAACACATTTTATGCTAATATTTCAGAATTATGTTACTGTACATCACATTATATGACCACTAGCGATTTACTGTAAAATACAGAAAGTGACACTACAGTTCATATTGTTGATGTGATATTTAAAATTTCACATACTTAAAAAAGAGGAATAGCCATCATTTTTAACTGCCTGTTGTATTAACCTACAATCCCTTTACTAACAAACTGCTTGACTAACAATTCATCCACCAACAGAGAGCAAGCGGCCCTCCCCTTTGTCAACAAACAATGACAACACTCCCTGTGATGATTTGGACCCTCCCACCCCTGCCTCACCAACTAAGACTAAGAAACCTGTCTCACTTAGACTGAAGAAACAGAGTAACATCACATCTCCTACAATTGACAAGACTGCCGAGGATCCTGGGAAGTTGTCGCCACTGAAGTTAAGAAGTCCAGTGAAAGATCAAAGTGATTCTGTAACTGTGGCTAGCAAGCTTCCCCTGTTTCGTCAGAAAACTCCACCTAAAAGAAAACTCAACAATCCCCTCAAGCAATCTGACCAAACTGTGAGCTCAAAACCATTATCTGAAACACGATCTAAATCTGAAGATCATGTGTCTCTGGTCACTGAAAAATCTCAAGTGAAAGACCAACAGACTACACCAGAAACATATTCCTCGCTTGTAGAAGACTGTATGACTAAGCTTGGAAATGATCAACCAGATAAACCATCAATCACTGAAACAAAGGAATTACTGATGGGCAACACTGGTAGTAGACCTGAAATGAAGCTGGACGTAAAATCTGAAAATTCACTAGACAAATCAATATTTCCCAGTAACTATGTGGAAGGCTTAACCAATACATCACAGCTGCAGACAAGTCATGTAGAACCAGTTGTAGCCCTGGAGAAATGCTCATCTGATGCAAGCCCCATTATGTCTGACTCAGGCGCACCTACCTATGAGGAAGTAGTCGATACACCTACCAAGGCATTCTTGACTAAAAGCATTCAAATTGTCGCTAAGAACCAAGCTTCTCAGAAAAGTGCTAAGCATACTGATAATGGCTCTATAGATTCAGATATTGTCATACTTCATTCTGACAAACAATTTAGCAATATGAAGAATCATAAAGAGGTAGCTGAGGACAGATCAAGCAAAAACCCATCCCCTGTGGATAAAGGTGGAACGGGTCAAGCTACAGCAACACTGCAGACTATGAGTAGCTCAGAGAAAGAATCACAGACCCCAGTTAATCTTCAAACCCCAGAGGCAATACATTTTGTTAATGCAAAATGTTCTGTAACAGCTACAGTTTCTGATATATCCATGCTTTCTGGAAAGGAGGCTGAAGTACAGAAGGAGAGAGAGACAGTCATGGTCTCAGATGATCTAACAGAGGCAGGGATTGTTGTGAAACTAGTTCAAAATACTAAAGTCCCCCTGAACAAAGAGCCTCCTTCACTGAAACAGAATTTGGCAGATGCTCATAGGGAGCCACCCAGAGAAGGGAAACAAGAGGACAAACTGCCTGAGGTGGCAATTTTGTGCGTGGCTCCTAAGATGGAGGAAAATGAGAATGCAAAGACCATAACTTCAAAAGCTCTGGAGCAAAAGATGGAGAATGAGACCAAACCAGACGTCGGACAGAGTCAAGTAACAACTAAATCCATTGTCTCTAAAATAGTAGACCTGAAAGATGAATCAAAAACCATGAGAGAATTAACTCATGAGAAAAAGATCTTGATTCTCGATGACCACAAAGAGTCTCCGTCACTGAAACAGAATTCGTCAGACTCTCATAGCAGGCAACAGGAAGAAATTAAAGAAGACAAACCAACTGACAAGGCCATTATGATATCAGTTCCTAAGATGAACACAGTACAGGAAGCAAAATGTATGACTACAAAAGCTCAGGAGCAGAAGAAGATGAAAGAGACAACACAAGAAAACAAACTGAGTGAAGTAGTGACAAAAAACACAGTTTCTAAGGTATTACAATCAAAAGAGCAATCGGAAATTGGAAGCAGAAAAGCTCAGGAGGAGAAGGATGTGACAAAACAAAAGGACAGAATGACTGAAAACAAAGTCTCTAAGTTAGTAGAGCCAAAAGATAATGTAAATATCATAAGCAAAATAGCTCAGGAGAAAAAGAAAGAGACAGAACAAGAATGCAGATTGAGCAAGGTAGAAACTTCAAACACAGTCTCTAAGGTTTTAGATCCAAAAGATGAATCAGTAACCATAGGCACAAATGTTAAGGAGGAGGTTATGGCACTTAATGACCCAATAGTGCTTCCATCACCAACAGAGAATTTGGCAGATCTTCGTAGCCGGCCACGCAATGAAAGTAAACAAAAAGAAACTTTTACAGATGAAGCAACTAAGAGTGCAGTTCCTAAGACTGATGCTGTAACCCAAGTAAAAATGGTCACTACAAAATCACAGGACCAGCAGAATAAAAAAGAGACAAAACAAGAAGAAAGACGGATAGCAGTGGAGACTACAAACACAATCTACAAGGCATTAGACACAACAGAGACATCAGAAAATGTTAAGGAGGAGATCATAGCCCTCAACGAACCCATAAAGCTTCCATTAATGAAACCGAATTTGGCAGATGCTCATAACAGGCCACACAAAGAAAGCAAACAAGAGGAAGAACCATCTGAGGCTCCAACTAAGAGTGCAGTTTCTAAGATTGAGGCGAAACAGGAAGCAAATACTATGACTACAAATCCTCAGGAGAAGAAGAAGAATGAGACCAAACAAGACAGAAAGAGAGAAGTAACAACTAAAACCACAGTTGCTAACATATTAGAAACAAAAGAGGAATCTAAAACCATGAGCACAAATGCTCAGGAAGAGAAGGTCCTTGTCCTCAACAACCCTATACATTCTCTATCACTGAAACAGAATTTGGCAGATGTGCATAGCGCACCACAACAACAGGACAAACCAACTGAGGAGGCAACTAAGGGAGCAGTTCCTAATATGCAGGCAAAACAGGAAGGAAAGTGCATAACTACAAAATCTCAGGAGCAGAAGGAAAATGAGACAAAACAAGAAGACAGACTGACTGAAACCAAAGTGTCTAAGCTAGTGGATCCAATAGACAAAGCAAATCCCATGAGCACAGAAGCTCAAGAGAGGAAGAAAGAGAACGAGACAAAACAAGAGTATAGCCTGAGTGAAGTAGCGCTTACAAGTACAGTCTCTAAAGTCATTGACACAAAAGAGAAATCAGAAAACATAAGCACAGAAGACATAGGGGAAGCCTTGGTCCTCAATGACCTCATAGCGCTTCCATCACTGAAACAGAATTTGGCAGACTTGCATTGCGGGCCACATAAAGAAGGGAATCATCAGGACAAACAGACTGAGGAGGAAAAGAAGAGAAGAGTTCCTAAGATGGATAAAGTACAGGAAGCAAAGTCTGTAACTACAGAAGCTCAGGAGTCAAAAAATATGAATGAAATCGTAAGCATAAAATCTCAGGAAGAGAAGAAAGAGACTGAGACAAAAGAAGAAGACAGACTGACAACATCCACAGTCTGTAAGCTTGTAGACCCAAAGGACAAGGTAACATCCACAAACACAAAAACTCAGGAGATGAAGAAAGAGAACGAGACAAAACAAGAGTTTAGACTGAGTGAAGTAGCCCTTACAAGTATGGTCTCTAAGGTAATTGACACAAAAGAGAAATCAGAAAACATAATAGCAGAAGACATAGGGGAAGCCTTGGTCCTCAATGATATTATAGCGCTTCCATCACTGAAACAGAATTTGGCAGACTTGCATTGCGGGCCAAACAAAGAAGGGAATCATCAGGACAAACAGACTGAGGAGGCAAAGAAGAGAAGAGTTCCTAATATGGATAATGTACAGGAAGCAAAGTCTGTAACTACAGAAGCTCAGGAGTTGAAAAAGATGACTGAAACCTTAAGCATAAAATCTCAGGAAGAGAAGAAAGAGACTGAGACAACAGAAGAAGACAGACTGACAAAATCCACAGACTGTAAGCTTGTAGACCCAAAAGACGAGGCAAAGACCAGGAGAACAAAACCTCTGGAGTTGAAGAGGGAGAATGAGACCAATCAGGAATACAAACTGAGTGAAGTAATGACTACAAACATAGTCTCTAAGGTATTAGACACAAAAGGGAAACCAGAAACCATAAACACACCAGTTAAGAAGGAGGTCTTGGACCTCAACAAACCCATAGAGCTTCCATCACCAAAACTGAATTTGGCAGAGACTGATAGCAGGCCACACAAAGAAAAGAAACAAGAGGAAGAGGCTACAACTAAGAGAGTAGTTGCTAAGATGGAGGCAAAACAGGAAGCAAAGTCTATAACTACAAAACCTCAGGAACATAAGGAGACAAAACAAGAAGACAGACTGACTGAAACCAAAGTGTCTAAGCTAGTAGACCCAATAGACAAAGCAAATCCAATGAGCACAGAAGCTCAGGAGATTAAGACTGATGAGACAAAAGAAGAACAAAGACTGCATGAAGTAACAAATAAAACCACAGTCTGTAAAATATTAGATGTGAAAAAGGAATCAAACACACTATGCACAAAAGCTCAGGAGGAGAATGAGACAAAACAGGAAGACAGACTGACTGAAACCAAAATCTGTAAGCTAGTAGACCAAAAGGACGAGGCAACATCCACAAACACAAAAACTCAGGAGATGAAGAAAGAGAACGAGACAAAACAAGAGTTTAGACTGAGTGAAGTAGCTCTTACAAGTACAGTCTCTAAGGTAATTGACACAAAAGAGAAATCAGAAAACATAAGCGCAGAAGACATAGGGGAAGCCTTGGTCCTCAATGACCTCATAGCGCTTCCATCACTGAAACAGAATTTGGCAGACTTGCATTGCGGGCCACAAAAAGAAGGGAATCATCAGGACAAACAGACTGAGGAGGCAAAGAAGAGAAGAGTTCCTAAGATGGATAAAGTACAGGAAGCAAAGTCTACAGAAGCTCAGGAGTCAAAAAATATGAATGAAACTGTAAGCATAAAATCTCAGGAAGAGAAGAAAGAAAATGAGACAAAAGAAGAAGACAGACTGACAGCATCGTCAGTCTGTGAGCTTGTAGAACCAAAAGATGAGGCAAAGACCAGGGGAACAAAACCTCTGGAGTTGAAGAGGGAGAATGAGACCAATCAGGAATACAAACTGAGTGAAGTAACGACTACAAACATAGTCTCTAAGGTATTAGACACAAAAGGGAAACCAGAAACCATAAACACACCAGTTAAGAAGGAGGTCTTGGACCTCAACAAACCCATAGAGCTTCCATCACCAAAACTGAATTTGGCAGAGACTGATAGCGAGCCACACAATAATAGGAACCAAGAGGAAGAACACTTTGAGGAGGCAACTAAGAGAGGTGTTGCTATGATGGAGACAAAACAGGAAGCAAAGTCTATAACTACAAAATGTCAGGAGCAGAAAGAAAATGAGACAAAACAAGAAGGCAGACTGACTGAAACCAAAGTGTCTAAGTTAGTAGATCCAAAACACAAAGCAAAGACTAGGAGCACAGAAGCTCAGGAGATGAAGAAAGAGATTGAGGCAAAACAAGATTACAGACTGAGTGAAGAAGTGCTTACAAACACAGTCTCTAAGGTAGCAGACATAAAAGAGGAATCAGAAGCCATAAGCACAGAGGATATGGGGGAAGCCTTGGTCCTTAACGACCCCATAGCTCTTCAGTCACCAAAACAGAATTTGTCAGATGCTCATAGCAGGCCACACAAAGTAAGGAAACAGGAGGAAGATCCAACTGAGTCTCCAACCAAGAGAGAAGTTACTAAAATGGATACAATAACGGAAGCAAAGTCTAGATCTTTAAAACCAAAGGGGCAGATGGAAAAAAATCAAAAACATGCAGACAGACATAGTGAAGTAATGACAAGAACCTCAGTCTCTAAAGTATTAGAACCGAAAACAGAATCAAAAACCATAGAGAATACAATGTTCTTTAAAGCATCCCTTAAAACGTCGAAAGCAGCACCTAAGTCTGAGATGCCTCCTAAGCCATTAACTTCCATGAAGTGCCCTGCTCCCACTAGACCTCTCCCTGAGAAACAAGGCTCTCCCTCCAGCTGGTTAGACTTGGAGAACGGTTCCAAACAAGAGCTCCATAAGGAGAGAAGGAAGATGCTACGCTACTCATCTAGCGAAGACGAGAGTCTGGCGGAGTCTGATGATCTGGATGACTTCATCAGGAGCATTAAAGAACTGGGCACCCCGTTTTCTGTGCCCCCCAAGAAGCATCATGGCCACGTGAAGACCGCCTCGCTGCCCTTTGCCCTGCCTGCCATCAAGGAAGACCGCTTTGAAAAGCCCTTTGACGCTGAGGGCTTCACAATCGGATTGAAAAGGACGAAGGACAAAGAAACTCCTGCAATGCTGATCAAGAAACAGGCTTCAGAAAGGGAGGAACAGACACAGACAAGACAGGCTAGTGCCAAGGACAGCCTTCAGCTCATAGCACAGGGGAAACAAGGGTATCAAACAGAAAGGAAAACTGGAGAGGCGGAAGAGAAGTCAGAGGCGAAGAGGGAGGAGGAGAGTGGCAATGAAACCCCGCAACTCACCTCACGCCTGGGAAGGATGTCCATCCTGTCCAATCTTTTGAGTTCCCCCAGGACATCCCGGAGGGGAAAAGTCGAGCCTTCCACATCCATCTCTGTTGATGCATCTACTTCTCCTCCCACCCAGGGCACAGTGCCAGGAAAAGAGGTTGGGAGTGTGGTTGACCCGTACCCACGTGTGGGAAAGGGTGCAGCCATGGAGTCAGTAATGAGTCATTCCATAGGTCCTCCTCACCCCTCGTTCACTGAGCTCAAGCTGCCAGATCACCTGGAGAAAAACCTCAGGAAAGACAAAGGAGATTTACAGAGTTGTACCACACAGAGTGCTGTAGCTGGCCATGTAATGGACCTAGGTCAGGGTACTGGGCTGCCTCCCATAGATGTGGGGTTAAAGGGACTAACTTCAGGAGTTCATAAAGCCACCAAGAAAAGTCTTCCTGCGGCCAGCTCTAAGGTATGAGTTTTAGAAAATATTATGTGCAATCAAATGGCTTTGTGTTTGTTCTTCTATTTATCATTCCAAAACGCCTTAAGACAAGAACTTTATATAATACAGAAGTGGATAATTGAGACATTGCCTAGACCTGCCTTTCATTTTCTCCTAGTTCTGTGTTGCTGAGCAACTCCATGATAACACTAAACACTTATAATTTTATAATTATTTTTACTTTCAAACCTACAAAATTACTATTTTAACAATATCATTTTTATACATTTTGTTTCACAAAAACACATTTAATATAGTTGGACTATTTACTTTTAATTCCAATGATGCTTTAGCCACAACATAATCCAGCTGTAAATTCACGTTAAATGTTCCTATTTCCATCCTGAATTGGGCCCTTTGTATGTTGTTTTATTGTTAGCTTTTTTAGCTAAATAAATTTGTGAGGTTAATGTGGAATTGAAAGGCTTCAAATAGATGATTCACTTTTACAGCCGAGTTCACTTTTGACCTGCAAGGCATAGTTTTATGGGCTTGGCAGGTACTTAAGTAACTGTTCATGTTGCACAACAATGTACAGAAATCTATTAGAGATCTCCAGTGCAACATAACACAAATCATTTTAGTACTCATCTATATCCATTCACGTGTTGTCAACATAGTTTTGGCTCCAAATTAATTGCATACAAGTTAAGACACACAAGGTGTAAGTCCATAGTGTAGCCAGGAGTGATCTAGCCGTTTAAGACGGTACCTCCAGAACAAATATTAATGTGAGCTTGAGTTTTAATCTATTCTAGCACACTGACCCACAATAAAGATGTGGAATTGACTGATCTCCCACTACAATCTCTGCCAGAACATATTGTATAGGGCTCTGACTCCTGACTCCATATTCCTTGGAATATGAAACAACATGGCTGTTTCTTGTGGATACTAATTTTGTTCCTGTAATTTAGGCAGGAATTCATCCAATCCCAGCACAGCAATATTTACAATTTATTTATGTACATTGTTTATATTGTCCCCAAAGACTTTTAATTCTAAAAAGTGAAAGCATTCATGACAAAGTTCCCCCTGGTAATACATTTTTGCGCAAATGAACGAGTTCTCAATCAGCCTACCTAATTAAAATACATTATCCAAGACCACTCTGTGGGTCACATTTCACCCCAATATAGCGATTCCATACAGTATACTGCAATAGTTTATTCAGATATTTTTATTTGAAGGCAGTTCAGACTTCCACTGGGACTACAGGAAATAAACAGGATGCTTCTGCTTCCCCTTCAGTTCCAAGAATAAAATGTAAACCAGCATGTCGAATAACATGTAAAACAGCTTGTAGAATAACATGTAAACCTGCATGTAGAATAACAATTAAAACAGCCTGTAGAATAACATGTAAAACAGAATGTAGAATAACATGTAAACCAGC
>JACXGM010001361.1:35984-55980 GCA_016801145.1 Umbra pygmaea
CATGTAAACCAGCATGTAGAATAACATGTAAACCAGCATGTAGAATAACATGTAAACCAGCATGTGGAATAACAGGTAAAACAACATGCTCTTTGCCTTTGCAGATTACAGAAGTGAGAGGGTTCCACAAACGACCTGGAAAGGTAAGTTTGAATTTACTTGAAACTCAGTAATGTATTACCTGGAAACAGAAACACTCATATTAGAGCATCCACAGGTTCGATTCTGCATGGCGTAGGTGGCTAAATTTCTGCATTGCAGGACAGTCTACACCATGATAGTCAGTCGTTGGAGCCTGACTATGGCTTCTCCGACTTTGCCCGGACCCCCAGCACGAGGCAGCGCAAATTGGTATAGCGTTGCCAGAATTATTTGGGATAGATAAATTGGATTATCTACCTTGTGAAGTCAAAGTAAAGTTGGTGAATATAATCATCACATACATGAGCTGACTAAAGGTTTCCGTGTTGGATGAACAGTGGAAATAGAATCGGCCAGCTCGGCGACACGTGGTTGGATGAACCATGTGAGTGGCCTTCATCATTCTGTATCTGTCCATGGAGTTGTGGAGCTGGGAGGGTTACTGTGAAATTAGACAGGACCAATTGGGAGGAGAAAATTTTAAGAAAAAAAACAACATATTTATGAAATGTTCTATTTATTAAAGTTCATATTTTTTCAATTTTACGGTGACAATAATCTATAGAGATGTTTCACAAAATAACATCAGAGTTGTTCAAATTATTACACGGCAGCAGTTGTCAACTCTTATTAGTTTAAACTCTTGAGGACCAGCATTTGGAGTCGCAAATGCATAAAATATTTAATCTCAAATTTTAAAAAAATGTCATAAGTATGAGTAAAAGATCAAGCCCAACTAAATTATAACCAATGTGCATTGTGAAAATGTTCTGTATGAAAAAGTATTCATAATAAAAAATATATATACAGTGGGTACGGAAAGTATTCAGACCCCTTTTAAATTTTCACTCTTTGTTTCATTGCAGCCATTTGATCAAATCAAAAAAGTTCATTTTATTCCTCATGAATGTACACTCAGCACCCCATCCTCACAGAAAAAAACAGAATTGTAGAAATTTGTGCAAATTTATTAAAAAAGAAAAACTGAAATATCACATGGTCATAAGTATTCAGACCCTTTGAAGTTACACTCATATTTAACTCACATGCTGTCCATTTCTTCTGATCCTCCTTGAGATGGTTCTACTCCTTCATTGGAGTCCTGCTGTGTTTAATTACACTGATTGAACTTGATTAGGAAAGGCACACCTATCTATATAAGACCTTACAGCTCACAGTGCATGTCAGAGCAAATGAGAATCATGAGGTGGAAGGAACTACCCCAGAAACTCAGAGACAGAATTGTGGCAGGGCACAGATGTGGCCAAGGTTACAAAAGATTTTCTGCAACACTCAAGGTTCCTAAGAGCACAGTGGCCTCCATAATCCTTAAATGGAAAAAGTGTGGGACAACCAGAACTCTTCCTAGACCTGGCTGTGCAGTCAAACTGAGCAATTGTGAGAGAAGGGCCTTGGTGAGAGAGGTAAAGAAGAACCCAAGGATCACTGTGGCTGAGTTCCAGAGATGTAGTAGGGAGATGGGAGAAAGTTCCACAAAGTGAACTATCACTGCAGCCCTCCATCAGTCGGGGCTTTATGGCAGAGTGGCCCGATGGAAGCCTCTCCTCAGTGCAAGACATATTTGCATAGAGTTTGCCAAAAAACACATGATGGACTCCCAGACTATGAGAAATAAGATTCTCTGGTCTGATGAGACCAAGATTGAAATTTTTGGCGTTAGTTCTAAGTGGTATGTGTGGAGAAAACCAGGCACTGCTCATCACCTGCCCAATACAATCCCAACAGTGAAACATGGGGGTGGCAGCATTATGTTATGGGGCTGTTTTTCAGCTGCAGGGACAGGACGACTGGTTGCAATCGAAGGAAAGATGAATGCGGCCAAGTACAGAGATATCCTGGAAAAAAAACTCATTTACAGTGCTCAGGACATCAGACTGGGCCAAACGTTCACCTTCCAACAAGACAATGACCCTAAGCACACAGCTAAAATAATGAAGGAGTGGCTTCGGAACAACTTTGTGACCATTCTTGACTGGCCAAGCCAGAGCCCTGACCTAAATCCAATTGAGCATCTTTGGAGAGACCTGAAAAATCCAGGTGTGAAAGACTTGTTGCATCATTCCCAAGAAGACTCATGGATTTACTAGCTCAAAAGGGTGCTTCTTCTCAATACTGAGAAAAGAGTCTGAATACTTATGACCATGTGATATTTCAGTTTGTCTTTTTTAATAAATTTGCAATTATTTCTACATTTCAGTTTTTTGTGTCAAGATGGGGTGCTGACTGTACATAAATGGGAAATAAAATGAACTTTTTTGATTCTATCAAATGGCTGCAATAACACAAAGAGTGAAAAATGTTAAGGGTTCTGAATACTTTCCATACCCACTGTATATAAATAAACAAAATAATATTGGGATCAGCTTGTTTTCCCTAGTGGACCAGAGATAGGCCTACTGTCTCTAAAGTGTATCAAAGTGACCATGATGAAGTGTTAAATCTGATGCCAGTCTTTATTTGCTGTTGTAGATAGTGCTCCATGAGAAGGCTCCGTTTGATGGAGAGACCTACGAGGTGTTTGGTGATCTGGAGGACGCCTCCATGATCAAGCTGTCTCCTGTCATTTCAGTCAGGGTTGTCAGGGGATGGTGAGACCATTTGTTAGCATTAACTTACTCTTTCTTTATGACAGTATTTATATTTTTAATGCCTCATGTCACTGTAGTAAATTCAACTGCACCTTGAGAACAACACAGTATTATTCTGTACAGTATTGGTTACAAGTACAAACCTGTATAAACTGTAGGTTTGCTCTCCAATCTTCTCCCTTTAATATCTTATTGTTTACTATAACATTATGTTTCTTTGTGTATCTTTTTACTACTGCATTGCTGGAACTGTGGAAAAATATTTTCACTATACATGCATTTAAATCTGCATTTCTATGCATGACAAATAAACTTGAAATTTAACATGTAATTAAAGTATGACAGCCAGAGTATTTTGTGATTGGACAATTCCTCTCAAATCACTTCCTCTTCCTGTAGCTGGTTGCTGTATGAAAAGCCAGGGTTTCAGGGGCGCACCATCGCCCTGGAGGAGGGGCCAATAGAGCTGGTGAACATTTGGGCAGAGGATGTGACACCAGTGAAACCGGACCAGACTGGTCAACCTGTGCCAACCTCACCCATGGTAATCGGTTCAATTCGCCTGGCAGTGAGGGACTACAGTCCACCTCGGATTGACCTTTACACTGAGGTGAACGGTCTGGGCAGGATGTCATCGTTCTACCATGACACCATTGAGATCTGTACCTACGGAAACATACAGAACACCGGCTCCATCAAGGTCCACTCTGGAGTGTAAGTTTTGATCTCAAACTAACAGATATTACGTTTAAGTCTTAGTCTTAGTATTCTATTCTTACCCTACAGGGTCCAAAGCCTTCTCATTTTCTGTTGTACAGTAACTCATTATTAAAAGGACCCACCTGGTGTTCCTGGTCTAAATAAGCCTCTAATTGGAGGGTTGCGATGAAAAAACACTGGAACAAGGGTTGAGTTCGAGGGCTTTAGTGCCAGAGGTGGTGTAGTATTCTAAGCTCCCGACCTCGGAGCATGCATGTCTCCTGGAACAGGGAGGTTTGAGCCCCAGCTCAGCAGACTGTGTGTGCCCCACCTCTCAGTCTCCCCCTACTTGTCTACCTGGCTTCTGCTTTCTCCTGTCCTGTCAATAAAAAAGTATTTTAAAAAGTAAAAATTCCCGGGATTTGGGATCGATACCTCAGATTATCTACCTTGCTATGTTTCTCTCCAGCGACTCCTTGTGTTCAGATCGGGTGCCTGTAAGTTCTATCGCGGAAGTATAGTTGGGTAACGTAACATGATCCGATTAAAAGCTTACGTGTTGGATGAGCAGTAAAAAAAGAATCGACCGGCTCGGCGATATGCGATTGGGCAATTGGACAAGACCAATAAGGAGGGAAGAAAAATCACAACATTTTTCAATGAATAACCTGCACCTGATGTTCGGATGTTTACTAAAAACAGCAGCCTTGCTGTGGTTTGACACCATGTTCGAAAGGATGACACCATTATGCAAAATTTCACTTTGCATGTTCACTATCTACTACTGCTGTGTGTTGTCTTGGTGTTAGCAGGTGTACTCAAGGAGGCTGATGTGTCATATTGGACAAGCTAAAGTCACCTTAGCTGTACAGATTATGAAATTATAATAGAAGACCTGAGTATATTTCTCTAGCATAATTCGTTTTTTTAATAAAGATTTTAAGGGGGGATTTTTATTATTTTTCATTTACAGGTCAGTAGAAAGCACAGACATGTGCATACGTATTCAACTCTTACCCTACAGATGTTTTTGAGTATCATGTTGCTGATGCCCTGAAATTATATTAGGATGAGATGAATTATTCACTGAACAGCAGATTAAACAGGAAGTGTCTAAAAGTGTGTCTGTCCCGTAGCTGGCTGGTGTACGGTGATCCAGGGTTTGGAGGAATGCTAGCTGTGCTGGAGGAAGGAGAGTTCCCTTGTCCAGAATCCTGGGGGTTCCAACAGCCCTTTATCGGATCCCTGAAACCTCTCCACATGGTACCAGCATCATTATGGCATCCTTAGCTACAGTATTTTAAAAAGTAACACTTTTTCCACAACATTTAATCCCTATGATATGTGTGTCTCTTAAAGGGTGGGATAAAGTTGGAACATCCTAATGAAGTAAAGGTATGTATCACCTATGTAGTCCAATTAATAATACATACAGAAACATTTTGAGGGTGCCACAGAAAATGTGCAGTCATCAAGGAACCTCATAATATCCAAAGCTTGCCGATAGTATTCTGGTGACATGGCTGAAGACAGCTGTACACAGCTCTTATTTGATGGTATGGCGTATTGTTGTCATACCACATCAGCTGTCCTCCAAAATTCTCTGCTTTATCAAACAGGCCTGTTGTTGCAGGTGGATTGGCTAGGACTCAGTGTTCTCTGGCAGCTCCAGCTATTTCAGGCCAACCCAGCAGACAGGCCTGTGGTTGCCAGGACAACTGTTTGTTCGGGACATTCTGGCAAACTGGATTAAAGCTGATTGTGCAAATTTCAAGTTCAGTATTGTCAATCTGAAACACAACGTATAGGATAACTGGGATGATCATGTAGGTGTCTAGCTCAAATGTTTATCATTAAGCATGTACTACTATGCCTTGTGAAAAACGACCATACTATCTGGGCAGACGGACAGACGGACAGACGGACAGATGGACAGGACAGGCATGTAGACAAATTGACAAACAGACAGGAAAGCAGGACAGGAATGCAGAGAGACAAAGAGAGAC
Source organism: Umbra pygmaea (assembly GCA_016801145.1). NCBI lineage: Eukaryota > Metazoa > Chordata > Actinopteri > Esociformes > Umbridae > Umbra > Umbra pygmaea. The sequence continues at coordinate 41,440 of JACXGM010001361.1, forward strand.
AGAAAGGTAGGTGGACAGGCAGGCATACAGACAGACAGACAGACACACACAGACAGGCGTACAGACAGACAGGCATACATACAGACAGGCATACACGCAGACAGGCTTCCAGTCAGACAGTCAGACAAATTACAGAAGAGAGAACAGTGGATGGAGGTGCATGGCCAGAGTGGAAGCTGGAATGTCTGGTATGAGGAGGTAGTTTGCAGCCCTGGGGACAAGCTGGGGCAAGGAGAGCAGTTTGCTCAGCACATCAGCCTCAACTTTAAGCCCTTGCTTCTCCACAGGCACTGCTGTTCGAGAGGCCATGCTTCGAGGGCGAGTGTGTGGAGATAGACGATGAAGTGTACAACTTCACAGAGGGAAGAGAGAACGAAGAGGGGGAGGAGGAAGAGGAGGAGCCAGAAGAACATCCAATCAAAAGGAAGACATTGTTCTCTGTGGGATCTATCAAGATCCTTTGTGGACTGTGAGTATTACATTTTTGTATTTCATCTCACCATGCAATAGTGGATTTGATCCTTTACACATTCTGTGCTCTGGTTGTCCCTGTAGCTGGGTGGCCTATGATGAGCCTGAGTTTGAGGGTCACCAGTATCTCCTGGAGGAGGGAGAGTATCCGGACTGGAGGGAGTGGGGGGGCTGCGATGAACAGCTCCTGTCACTGCGCCCCATCCGCAATGTAAGCCCTCGTTGTTCAGGGCCAACGTCTAAAGCTGGTCCATTTTTATCCAAAACTGTTAGTGTTAGTGATGTTTTGAAAAAGGACCTAAGCAAAATAGTGTTTGAATGGAAAGGCAGGTCTAGTTTGTAGAGATAATGTAGTTTGTAGAGATAGTGTAGTTTATAGAGATAATGTAGTTTATAGAGACAATGTAGTTTGTAGAGATAATGTCATTTATAGAGACAATGTAGTTTGTAGAGATAATGTAGTTTATAGAGATAATGTAGTTTATAGAGACAATGTAGTTTGTAGAGATAATGTCATTTATAGAGACAATGTAGTTTGTAGAGATAGTGTAGTTTGTAGAGATGATGTAGTTTATAGAGATAATGTAGTTTATAGAGACAATGTAGTTTGTAGAGATAATGTCATTTATAGAGACAATGTAGTTTGTAGAGATAATGTAGTTTATAGAGATAATGTCGTTTATAGAGATAATGTCGTTTATAGAGATAATGTGAGGCATTCCCTGTTGTAGGATTTCCTATCGCCCCACTTGAAGTTGTTCAGTGAGAGGGAATTTGGAGAAAGAGGGCTCAGCATGGACTTGGTCGGGCCGATCGTTGCCATGGAGGACACCAGCTTCGGGCCCAAGACACAGTCTGTCGATGTCCTGGGTGGAGTGTATGTCGACTTTTCTGACAGTCCTCTGCAGCTTTCTACTGAATCTACTGTTTCTACTGTATCTACTGACCCTCAGTATGGAACAGCCACACAAGTGCTTGGGCTTGTTTGTTTGAGTTGTATGGGTGTGTCGCACCTATCCACTTTTCTCAGTTTCAATGGTTCTAAAGAACACAGAGACATGCACACAAAGCCTTGGATTTCACAAACGTGAAAGTCTGGTGTGAATAGCATGCTCAGTAACATGATACTGAAAGTTATCTGCTGTGGGTGAACATATGAGATTGCTCTCTGGGGCTATGTATTCTTAGAGACAAGTATACAATGTGAAGGTCAGTCTGTAAATGTTCCCCCTGGGAATAGGAAGCCGTATTAGACCCCAGAGTTGGATGACATTTAAAATGATTAAATATAAGAAGGAAAAACTCTTTTATGTACATTATAACCAATCAAGGTATTACACAAAGTCATCCGAAGTAATTTAATTTAACTCATTACAGTAATGAATACATACTTGTCAGACTTTTGAAGTAATTTAATTTAACTCATTACAGTAATGAATACATACTTGTCAGACTTTTGAAGTAATTTAATTTAACTCATTACAGTAATGAATACATACTTGTCAGACTTTTGAAGTAATTTAATTTAACTCATTACAGTGATGAATACATACTTGTCAGACTTTTAAAGTAATTTAATTTAACTCATTACAGTAATGAATACATACTTGTCAGACTTTTAAAGTAATTTAATTTAACTCATTACAGTAATGAATACATACTTGTCAGACTTTTGTAGTAATTTAATTTAACTCATTACAGTAATGAATACATACTTGTCAGACTTTTGAAGTAATTTAATTTAACTCATTACAGTAATGAATACATACTTGTCAGACTTTTGAAGTAATTTAATTTAACTCATTACAGTAATGAATACATACTTGTCAGACTTTTGAAGTAATTTAATTTAACTCATTACAGTAATGAATACATACTTGTCAGACTTTTGAAGTAATTTAATTTAACTCATTACAGTAATGAATACAAACTTGTCAGACTTTTGAAGTAATTTAATTTAACTCATTACAGTAATGAATACATACTTGTCAGACTTTTGTAGTAATTTAATTTAACTCATTACAGTAATGAATACATACCTGTCAGACTTTTGAAGTAATTTAATTTAACTCAGTACAGTAATGAATACATACTTGTCAGACTTTTGTAGTAATTTAATTTAACTCATTACAGTAATGAATACATACTTGTCAGACTTTTGTAGTAATTTAATTTAACTCATTACAGTAATGAATACATACTTGTCAGACTTTTGTAGTAATTTAATTTAACTCATTACAGTAATGAATACATACTTGTCAGACTTTTGTAGTAATTTAATTTAACTCATTACAGTAATGAATACATACTTGTCAGACTTTTGTAGATTGGTTAGAGCAGGTGATTTGGATTTTAGACATTTATTGTCACAGAATCAGAGATTACAGTGTCATTATGGCAATCATAATTACCTTGTTTTTGATCTAAACAGTTGGATTGCCTTCGAGAACCCGGGGTTCTCCGGGGAGCTCTACATTCTAGAGAAGGGCCTCTATGGAAGCCCAGAGGATTGGGGAGGACAGAACTTCAAGATCTCCTCCCTGCAGCCAGTCATCCAGGTAAACACAAGATGTCCAGGAACAATCCGTAGGAAAACACATACTGTAGGCATTATGTTTGTAGATTATATTGGAAATTGGGATGGTAACATAATGTCACAGACAATTAGCAGGTTTGTTGATCACCATGACATCACGTCTATTTATCTAATATACTGTGTATTTCAAAAAACAACTGACACATCTGTGAATTTCAGTATAAAATAATATGTAGATTATATGCAAATAATATATGAAAATAATGATCTGCCTTTTTGGCATTAAACAGTCCAGAGTCTGCCAAGAAGAAACCGCATCATTAGTTCTTGTACTGTCCATCTGTGGTTAAATTCTGTTGACACGTCCAGCAATGGCTGTCAAGTTGTGTTCCTGTATGTCTGATGCGGGACAAACCATTGAGAGAAAAAGGAGGGGGTGGTCATGTAGACAGAGTTTTTATGGAAAATCAAAAACAAGAAAAAATAAGGTGATAGATAATTCTATTGATAAAGCGTTCTGGAATAATTACCACCATAAAATCCCCATTGTGTTATTATAGGGATTACACTTGCATGATAATAATTACATGAATTTATGAAATTGGTAATGATACATTGAACTGTGTTTTCCATGTTGATGTTTAACATAATTCTTTCTTTATTACCAACAGGAAAACCTGATTGGATTAAGCAAGTTCAAAGTAAGTTAATTTCATTTATACAATTGTTTATTTCTGTCCATCATCATCATCACATTAAGAATAGCCTACCTGTAATCCACAGTACATTATGCTAGGATCAGCATGTATCTCTCTCCATTTAGGTCCAGCTGTTTTCTGAGCCTTGGTTCCAAGGCAGGTTGGTGGTGCTGGAGGATAGTGTAGTCACGCTGGAAGAAGACTTCTCGCCTTGCTCCTGTAAAGTACTGGCTGGCAGGTGAGCACTTCACTTACCTTTGAAACAACCGATATAACCATTCAGGGCATTTTTAAGGGGAATAATTTACGTTCATGTGTTGGAAGACATATTCCAGCAGCCGATTCTATAAGACAGCCTTTCCTCTGCGTTCATGTTACCGTGGCGCTGATTACGTTCTTTCAGCAACACTATGTTATGCTAGCAACACAAATGTGGATTACATTTTTCAAAATAATAGCGCTCATTCCAATGCATGAAATAATCATTGTAAGTTACGATTATTTCATGCATTGAAATGAGCGCTATTATTTTGAAAAAAGAAATCCACGTTCGGGTTGCTACCATAATACAGTGTTGCTGAAAGAATGTAATCAGCGCCACGGTAACATGAACGCAGCGGAAAAACTGTTGATATGACAGTCCAGGAAGGCTCAGTCCTTTACATTGTTGTGACAGTGAGTCTATATGTTGTTTTTCAGCTGGGTAGCGTATGAGCGACCCCAGTTTACAGGGCCCATGTATGTCCTGGAGGAGGGACAGTACCCCACCATGGAGTCTATGGGAGGCCTGGGTCCTGACACTCCCATACGATCATTTCAGACCATCAGCTACGTGAGTAGACAGGATGACACCAGTCATTGTGCCGAAAAGCTTAATCAACTTTAGAGATGTCTAAGCACTATTCTCCTTATGCCTTCTACCAATAGGAGTTCTCGCTCCCATCCATAACGCTGTTCAGTAAGGCGGGCTGCAGAGGCCGTAAGGTGCTCCTGAATAGAGGGGCAGTGAACATGCAGCTGGCTGGGCTTGAGGGACGCATACGCTCCCTGCTAATTGACGGAGGAATGTAAGTGATGCGCACACTTCAATTTGACCAGGTTGGAATTATTAAGATCAACATTAGGTCACAAAAGAGACTAGAGCAAAAATACAAATACAATATAAAAATATATATATTCATTTACTTTATTTCATTTTGGCAGGTGACAAAACAAAATAACCAACTGCCCAGACTTCTATAAAATTATGACCCTTTTTTTACAAAAAACAGTATGAGCGACACATTTTTCTTTTTAATCGTACCCAAATATTACAATGGTGTGGGCGTATATCATAACAGATATTAATGTGAGCAGCACTCTGATTGGCCAGTTTGTCCTTCTCTAGACTGATGATTGCTCAGCTCAAACTATTGTTTGTCAAGACATTTGAGGTGGGCGTTTTTTAAGCGTTTTACTCTCCAATAAAAAGAAATACAAGTATAGGACAAGTGAGTAACATTATTTAGGCATGAGTTAACAAAATTATTATGAAGTGATATATCTTTAAAGAAAATCTCGCCCGACAGTCTGTACCCTTTCTTTCTTGTCTTCGGTGTCCTTCACTTTTACTTGTCTTAATGGCTTTTCCTTCATTCTGTCCTATTATTACCAATAAAAAAGCAACTACTCTAGCTAGTAAGCAGGAATGGTTTCTGAACATTGATTGTCCACTATGTGATGGGTATCTTCTGGCCTACAGTTGGGTGCTGTATGAGGGGATTAACCACAGAGGCCGTCAGATACTACTTCCTCCCAGTGAATTGGGCGACTGGTGCCAGTTCAGCGGCTGGCCGCAAACAGGATCCTTGAGGCCACTAATGCAGGTTTGGAGGATGGGCACGATTCCCTTTTCTATTCATAAATACAGCACGCATCTGTCCAATGCAATAAGTGGACGATAAAACATCACATTTGTGTGTACAATTCATCATATATACTGCTGGCAATGACAATGTCCCATAAACGGAAATCAAATGCTAGATTCAAACTGTGACTGGAGAGAACTCTTGTCGACTCAGGACCAGCTCATGTTGTCGTTTCCTTGTTGCCCTCTACAGAAGCAGGTGTACTTCCGTCTGCGGAGCAGAGAGACGGGCAGTCTGATGTCACTGGCGGGTCCTCTCGATGACATCAAGCTGCTGCGTGTTCAGGCTCTGGAGGAGACCGGGGGAGAGGAACAAATCTGGCTCTACACAGAAGGAGTCCTCCGCTGCAAGGTACCGCACCCTCTCAAGCTCAGCTCATCCTTTCAACATCTCCCTTTATGTAATCCACCCCTTCATTGTTAACTGTTACCCTAAAAACGGCTTCCTAGTTCATTGTTGTTAACTGTTACCCTAAAAACGGCTTCCTAGTTCATTGTTGTTAACTGTTAACCTAAAACGGCTTCCTAGTTCATTGTTGTTAACTGTTACCCTAACAACGGCTTCCTAGTTCATTGTTGTTAACTGTTACCCTAACAATGGCTACCTAGTTCATTGTTGTTAACTTTTACTTTAACAATGACTTCCTAGTTCATTGTTGTTAACTGTTACCCTAACAATGGCTTCCTAGTTCATTGTTGTTAACTGTTACCCTAACAATGGCTTCCAAGTTCATTGTTGTTAACTATTACCCTAACAATGGCTTCCTAGTTCATTGTTATTAACTGTTACCCTAACAATGGCTTCCTAGTTCATTGTTATTAACTGTAACCCTAACAATGGCTTCCTAGTTCATTGTTGTTAACTGTTACCCTAACAACGGCTTCCTAGTTCATTGTTGTTAACTGTTACCCTAACAACGGCTTCCTAGTTCATTACACATATTTTTGTGTAACGTTTATAGCCTTGTGGAATTGTCATTTATCGCTCATTTTATATTGTACAATTGTACAACCCACCCATGTCTGAACCCTTGTCTGTCCAGCTGATGGAGGACTGCTACCTGCAGACATCAGGGACTGTTGTGATGGCTGGCAGCCGACTGAGTGTCTCGCCTCTAGAGCCAGGAAAGGAGGTCCAGCTCTGGAACATGACCCCATGTGGCCTGGTTCGATGCCACCACAGACCTGAGCTTGTCATGGAGGTTAAAGGTCAGATCAATTCTCTAGCTCTCTCTTTCTTAGTCAGCACAACTGTCCTTAGTTAAGATCTATAAAATGTTTAGAAGCTCTGATGTTCAGATCTGTCCCAGGTGTTGTCTGGCCCCATCTGGTGGTTGGTTATAGAAGTGTATTACCCACCTGTTGCCACATGACAAACCAATGACTACAGTAAGTAGGCTACATCAAGTCTAATGTAATCTGTTTTCTTTCTTTTCATAGGTGGACAAGGTTTTGACAGATGTCATGTGATTCTAAACACAGTTGATGACACAAAACACAACCAAAGATGGTCCTTGGAGATCTTATAACGTATTTTCATAGGACAGGCCCATCCACAACCGCTGGGCTTTGACTTTAGAGCTTTTAGGATCTGCCTCAGAGCTTTCTGGGTCTGCTAGAGCTCTCTGGATCTGCCATAAGAGATTTCAGAATCTGCCTCACAGCTTTTTTGATCTCCTTAGAGTTTGATGGATATGCCTCTGCACTTTCTGGATCTGCTAGAGCTTTCTGGATCTGTCTTAGAGCTTTCGGAATCTCCCTCAGTGCTTTCTGGACCTTCTTCAGATATTTTTGGATCTGCTTAGAGCTTTCGGTTGTAGCCCAGCCAAGGCTTTTAGACTTCTTACACCGCAAAACAATAGGACTCCTTGATCATTTTTCTCCAATTTGCCTCAGTGCTAATTCAGGTTTGTGGGGGCTTCAAGACTCGTGCAGGATTTGTTAAGCTTGAGTGTGTCCATATGACTGTCTTGGCAAAACAGCCATTATGAACTAGTAGCATACAATTTTCCAAAGCACTGCAAAGAGAAAGCAAGCAGAACTACAAGTGACTACAGAACTATATAAAAGCAAAAAGCACTGCATTTTGCTGAGGAGTTCACTGATGCCGTACATACCAAAGAATTACTGCAGTGGGATACTGTTGTGTTTACAGTACTTTGAGAATCTGCTAGCTCTGAAGCATTACAGATTGTGTAAACAAATATGTAAGAATTAATAACTGCGTTAACATATGCAACATTTTCTGAAAAAGCAGTCTCTGCTAACCGTGGAACATTACTTATCTAAAACCCAGCTATGCGGTAACACTGAACTTCAATGTTATGAATTAAACCCAGCCCTATGTCAATGCTGCTTTTATGAATATACAATGGTACTTCAACACTCAATAATGGTAATGTCAATTTACTTTATTAGAATAAGTTAAAGTGATACTGAAAAAATGTATTTCTTTTGAAAGTTTGTTGTAAAAGTGATATACTGTATATTTGTTGTTTTTGTAGTATATCTAGCTAATATGTGTTACACTATTTCATCAACTTAAATGTGTGATGTAGAGCAAAAGCACCTTACAGAGATGCGGCACTTGCATCTCAAGGGAGGGGTTCAGGCGAAATAAATAATGTTGCTGTTGCCTGTACTTCTGGCTGGAATTTGAATACTTGTAGCACTCTAAACATTTTACCCGGCCCAAAACAGGTTTTTTAAATGACTTGCAGCAAAGGCTGAAATTTGGTTGAGAGTTTTCCCTTTTAAGTTAATTGGTGAAGATATTACTCACTATCACACATCATGTCTGGAAAATATTTGACTACTTCAAATGTCCATTTGATCATTCTGCTACACTATAAGGATAAACACAGTCTTCATTTGAAAAGCAATATCACCTAAATGCTGTTACAATCTACAAAAAATAAAATGTGTTTTTGTTTTTCTTGATTTGTATTTTAATGACTCATCTCAATGACACAATTACATAGTCAAGGACTTGAAATGACTGATCACATACCTACAACCTGTAATATAATCTCTTGATACACACATATAACCTTAATACCGTCATAATATCTGACAAACTGATATTGACAGGCCATGCTCTACACCCACAGTCAAGCCCCAATTTGCTTCAAAAACTGAGGCCTACAGAAAAAAACTAGCTCAGTTTGTGTTGGTCAGTCAGTACCAGTGGTGACTTTAACCACAGTCTTTCCCCGTGCATGTCCATTCTCTACCTTCAGCATGGCCTGAGGCACCTGGGAGAAGCTGAACACCTCTTCCACCACTGCATTAATCTGCAGAAACAAGAAATTAGATCACGGGTAAATCAAAATACACATATAAAACATACCATATATTATACATTAGACTGACACTCGACCTGTGTGACAGAGCTGAGTACTTGGCATCTAGAAATCTGCACCAGAAATTAATCTCTGCAAACGTGGTGAACAAGACATATTGCATTGTGAAGTACTGCAACAAATCTTGGAATGGATTCTACGACAAAATTATTTGCAATAAAATAAATGAATAAAACAAAATGTTTATGTTTATCAGTTAGCTAAATCAAGGCAGAGAGGACGGATGTAGTGATGAATAAGTCATTGTTTTCTAGTTCCTAGTTCCTCTGTAGAATGCCCGGATATATACCAAACTGTTGTTTGAAGATTAACTTTTTAGAACTTGTGAATAAAAAGTTGGCTTCAGAGACAACAAGATGTACACCAACACGGTTTGCTACACAACAGCCGCCTGACCTATCAAATCTGTTATCATCATGTCATCTGACGTTTAGTAGACAACATGCCGTATCTACAGAGAAAATGGCATAACCAACTCAGTACGCTACATAGGCTCACTCTAACTTAGCATTGTAATGACATAACACCTGTCCTATCCCAATCAAGACCAACACCTTTACACTTTGATGTGGTTGTCGTCATGCCAAACGTACAAATAGTAACATACGGCAACCAGAATTGGAGGATCTGGTGTCTAGGCTTTCCAGCCATCCCTGTTTTATCAGAACTGAATGGAGCAATGATGTCATGGTGTAGCGCTTCCATAAAACCCCGGCAGAGATAGAGGCTGGGGAGCTGACCCTGGGGCCTCCACGTGGCCGCAGACAAAGGGCCCGGATTAGGGGCCTAGCTCCGGGATTACACTGGCATTCCAGCCTGGCTGGTCAGCACAGCCCAATTGAGCAGGTGATCATGTATTCTGACCAACACTGACTGACCATATGGCCTCACTGGCGAGGAGAAGAGAACCGTGGTGTGTGCGCTGCCAAAGTTTTACTTGTAAACTTCCTCAACTTGGACCATACAGGCTACCTGAATAAAGAAAGCCATCCAAGTCAATTGTACTTTACACTCCACACCCAGTTTAGTATCACAGACTGACCTGTTTCTGTTACAAAGGCATTGCGCGTGTGCAGACCAGCTGTACACTGTACTTATGACAAACAAGAAACTCTCAATACATTTCTATACATATACAGTATATGCATCTGAACGTTCATGTTGCCAAATTGAAATGGTTGTGAGAAAAACATTTCTGTTTTTAATATCACCAGACTTATAAACATCCAAACACGCTTTCTTGGCACTTGAAGTAGGCCAGCCAATTCCTGTGTCTTCCTCCCAGACAGTTTGGTTTAGATTTACCATAACACTGCCCAAACTGCCATAATAGTAATGTGGCTCCATTTCATCTCGGGCTGATCAAAAGCATGAGCATAATAAGCTATAGAGAATGACAGAAGAGATTTGACTGAAACATTTCACTGGTGCTTCGCTTCATCCCTGTGAACTGAAGGGGAGAATTTATCAACTTAACATCCAGTAGCAACCTGAGACCATTGTTGCCTCTGTTATTAATTGCTAAGATATCTTCATAACTTTTATTAAAATCAGCCATTTCAGAAAAGTTCTCTATATCTAATTATGAGAAGATGTTGTGATTCTTTAAATGTACAATATGTCGTTTTGGCCGCTAGGGGTCTCTCAATCAAAACAATAAGACTATTATGCCAGCAACGCAAACTCAGATTTCTTTTTTTTTAAACAATAGCGCTGGTTTTAATTGATTGGAATAATCATTGTTAATTGCTTATAAAGCTAGTGAATTGTAACCAAAGTTATTTTGTGTAAAGAAACAATAAGAGCATTTCATAGCAAAAAATAATAATTTAACATATTTTTTATTAAAAACAAACGTTGTACACACAATTTGATTGAATATAAGGTCAGTGTCTCGTGAAAACACAATCACATTTAAAAACATTCACTAGTCTGTTCTATCCAACAATAGACACATTTTAGCAACACATGAACATGGACACAGTACCTATCTATGCAATTAATTATTGTAATGAATTATGAGCGCTATTATTTTTTGCCGTGTTGCCGGCAAAATGACAAAACGAAATGTCCCGTGTCTTTGATTTACATTACAAATTTCTCAGGGTTTGAAAGTTAGTGGAAACAAAAAATATATAACATAGGTATAGTGATTATTGATATCTTTAATGCAGAAAAGTTACATAGTGTATGTTTAAGCCACATCTATCTAATGGTAAAACATACTATATGGTAGGGGTTTGCTTTGAAAACCTTTGTATACAGTTGATTAAATTATTTAACCCCCATTGCAAATCAGGTTTATTGTCAAAATGTACAGACTTTCAGCTGTTTGCAATGAACAAATCAAACAAAAGCAATTGAAAAAGCTCAACACAACAAATGCTTCAAGTGGTTTCCCCAAATTCTACTGAAAATGCAACTTAACTCTGGTCTCAAAATTATTCAACTCCCTGCATAGAATACCTTACAACAGCACAAATATGCAAAAGGTGTTGTCTCAAGCACACCTGATGCAACTAATTTAGGGCTTCATATCTTGTACCAGGTGTGTTTGAGCTGGAACACATGAAATACCTGAACTAATACCTGAATATTTCACTGCATGTTAGAAACATGGCTAAGTTTAAAGAATGGTCCAAAAGAATAATTTTGAGACTGGAGAAGTCATTGTCAGTTGCATTTGCAGTTGAATTTGGGGAAACCACTTGAAGCATTTGTTGTTTTTCAATTTATTTTGTTTGATTTGTTTTTGCAAACAGCTTAATGTCTGTAAATGTTGACAATAAAAATGATTTGCAATGAGTGTTGAATATTTTTGGGTTCAGTTTTTGGGTTCATTGTTCTAATTACTGTTATTTTAAAGTTTTACTTTTCTCGGTACGCCAGCTTCAGGAACAGCAACGCCCATTGTACATGGTGTTTGTCGATCTGACTTTCAATTATGTGAGTGGCTCTGGTCTCTTCCACGTTCTGCAGCGACTCAGCTGTCTGGCAACTCTCTCGGGAATACTCCAAGGCTTCCACTATGGCATGCGGGCAACCATACAGTTCAACAGTGCTCGTTGAAATTAGTTTGATGTCTGTTGCAGACTAAAGCAGGGGTGCGTCCTCGCTCCCTCCTTGTTCGGCATCTATTTCTCGGCTGTGCTGCGATGAGCGTTTCCTGATCCGGCTGGGGTCCTGCTGCACACCAGGCATGATGGCAAATTCTTCAGCTTGGCTCACCTGAGGGCCAAAACCAAGGTGAAGAGCGTCCTTGTCTTCGAGTTGCTCTACGCAGATGATTCTCCTTTCGTGGCTCACATTGAACAATTCAGGAGATGTGCAACTCTTTTCGCCTGTAGAGAGTTTGGACTTTTCATAAGCCTCATTAAGACAGTGGTGATCATAGATATCCATAATAAAGGCTAGATGACTTAAGGCGGAATCTCTAACGTCATCACCGGTGGCCATCTTGTCACAGGCAAGCTTGGTGGGCTGTATGGTACCTGATGTAAGGTGTTTTTTAACAAACCAAACAGTTTTAAAATCGGTAGAAAATTGAGCAAGTTATGGTTGTTTGAAAGTACATGCACCATTATCACACAATGTTATGAGTAAGCGAGCTGTCTGTGGCAAGATGGCCGCCAGGTGCGGACGTCGACCTCCATTGGCCAGCAGCGCGGACGAGAAATCTAGCCTTTATTATGGATATCTATGGTGGTGATGGCTCAGAACGTTCCCGCTTCTCACGTCACCATCAGATTTGTCTATCTCGACTCAACCTTGACAGCAAACAACAGCCTTGATTCTGAACTGAATACTGGGATCAGTCGTGCCTCAACTTTTGGGCGGCTTCAGTCTCGCATCGGGAACAGCAGTCACCTCTCTCTTAAAGTAAAGTTGCGCGTATATGAGTCCTGTGTGCTAACCGTCCTACTATATGGAAGCAAAACGTGGCCTACATACCGGCGGCAGGAGCACAGGCTTAATGCTTTTTTATTTCCATTGCCTACATCAGATCCTTGGCTTGTCATGGCAGGATCGGGTCCCAAACAGTGGCGGCTCCAGAGATTTTCTGTTGCAGGTGCTATGGGGATGCTCAACACTTAAGTGAAGGTGCTTTGAATTTTGGGGCATTTCATTATGGACGTTACATCTGACCACCCTTGTTATATCGCCTATATACACACCCGTACGCGCCCAACTTTGCTACACTCGTTGCGCAAGCATATACTGTATATATACATATAAGTAAAAGTATTCAACACCAGGCAATAGATAAAACATACATAAGCCTGCCAATGTAAACCTCTGAAAATAATATTTCACACAATTCTGTCACAGTCGAGCCCTGAACACAACGGAGCAGCAACAGCAGCAACCGAAGGCAACAGACGCTTCGGCCTAAAATGCTCAGATCACGAAATCACACAGGCGGTTACCAACACTAGTCTGATGAATCAGCAGTGTTCCTATTTTGGAGCATCATTTTAGACTAAAATATTTATTTTTAAATTATTTTTAAATTCCCATTTTTTACAACATGAAAAGGACTATTCAAACATGACATTAAAATATAAATATAAAAAATTACAGACATTTCTTGTTGGTGCTGGGCAGGTGCTAAGGTTATTATAGGGGGAGCTAAAGCACCACCTAGCCCCTCCCTGGCGCCGCCGCTGGTCCCAAACACCACGGTGCTGATGCTCACTAACAGCAGTGAAATGTACACCATGTTCCATAGGAGGCGTCTTCGATGGATCGGCCATGTACGTCGTATGCCAGATGAACGTCTCCTAAAGTCCATCTTCCACGGGGAGTTAGACGTGGGACACCGCCCTCGTGGGCGACCCAAGCTCCGCTTTAAGGATGTCATCAAGCGGGACATGAATGTCTTTAACATCAACCCTGACCGATGACATCACCTTGCGGAAGACCGGGCAGCTTGGCGGTCTGCGCTGACAAGAGGGCACGACTCTGTCACGTCATGCTTACACCAGCTTGCACAGAAACATGGCATGCTAGACACTGTTTAGATCGGCGCTCGCGCTGAAAAAGACATTGTTGTTGTTTGTACTCATTACTAATTACTGTTATTTTAATTTGTTACTTTCTTTGGGTTCAGTTCTGGTCCATTTGTTGTTCTAATGATTATAATTCTATTACAGCCTCCCAACCATTCATTCTAACAACTGTGCCTCATCTGAATTCTGCTGCATACCAGGGCTTTGTTTCCAATATTTGCAGTGTTGTCAGACCTCAAATAAGGCAAAGAAAATAAGTTAATATTTATTCATAAACAAAACAATACTAATGTGTTTGCTTAGGAAGAGTTCATAAATATTTGGTGGAGTAATAATTGTATAATAATAATTATTATTATTATTATAAAAATAGCCATTCATTGGCATGCTCTCCACCAATCTTGCTCTCCACCAATCTTTCACATTGATGTGGGGTGACTCGGCTTGTTTTGTGACCATTGCTTGTGACCATCCATCTTCCTCTTGGACCATCCATCTTCCTCTTGGACCATCCATCTTCCTCTTGGACCATCCATCTTCCTCTTGGACCATCCATCTT